>ML367011.1:0-97349 GCA_005239505.1 Nicotiana paniculata | reverse complement strand
AGTAGTTCCACAAGAATAATATTAAGACAAGTAGGAACTCAAATAGAAAGAATTCACTCACTCACGGAAAGAACATTCATATTCCACAAAGATGCACCATAGGCTTGCCCGTAGTGTATTACTCTACTAATCGAGCCCATTCAGTCTAAGATCAATTAGGTCTTCATTTGGTTGTAATGTGGGATAAGGGACGGGTAGGATATATTTAGATATAGTGACTAACCTCCCTAAGCACTTTTAATACAATTACTTTAGCGTTCAGACCATTCTTATGCTCAGCCAGAATTTCCACCATACTTTTCTTTATATTTACCCCAAACTCCCTTAGGTGCAATTTTATCCAGTCACCACTCATCAAGGACTGCATTTATTCATTTTCCTTTCTCTCCCTTCTTTTTTTTTTTTTTTTGTAAGCGGCGTTTATCCTTTCATTTGTTCAAATCCTTGCACCTTTCTTTCTATTTCTTTGATTTAACTCAAAAACCAAACCATCACCCCACACTTTGACTTTTACATATTCTCTAACAATTCAAGTGCTCATATGAGGTACAGGGTTCAAACAGACAAGACATTCAAACAATTGGGTACGGTTTGTAATGTGGTTGCCAAACAAACAGTCTTATAGGCTCAACGGGGTTAACTATGATAGATTACTATCAAGTGGTTATACTTTAAATCTGGCTTATCAAAGAAATGTCTATATCACTTCAAAGACTGAACGAAGCTACTATTTCGCTTTGCAAACACACAGGGCAAGTTCTAGGCATCACATGTGGACACTGAATACAATACAAAATACCTCACACACCTATGGCACATAATTCACTCCATATTGGTTCGTCAAGACACTCCATCGAGCATTCAAGTCAGTTAAAACATACAAAAGTAAGGCATTCTGCAAGAATCAATAATTGAGCCTAAGCGTCACACTCTAGGGTCATTTGTGTTCGGATGTGACAACACGAAGAAATGCTTCTCCTATTTTAGCTCATCGCCCCTAAACATCTAACAACTAAAAACAAAACAAAATAAACCAAAAAGTACCTATACCCGGTTCAAGAAAACCCTTTGGAAAAGAACCGCGATCAAAAGAAAAACAAAGGGGGAGTTGCTACACTACCTAAAAAAATAAAAATAAACTTTTTTTAGTATTTTATTTTAGACTAACTTCCCTCAAGAAAACTACCTAAGAAGTCCGTCATTAGAAAGAGTCCACTAAATTTTTCTGTTTTTTTATGGTTGACTTAGACCCTCAAGAACCTTGTCAAAAGGATCCGTCGTCGGGCCAAGAGACTTAATATTAATTACGCTACCATTGCAAAAACAAACTAACATGAAAATAACGAACAACAACTAACAATTATGCTGACTCACAAGATAAATAAAGAAAATAACTACCAATTTTTTTCTCTACATATATACATGTATAAGGGAACTTTCCCCCCACCCCACACATAAAATGAGAACATATCCTCATGGTAATAAAAGTAAATAGAGAGGTAAGGGACTTCCCTGAACACTCAGTCCTGGTCAGAGACAGTCCCTGGGTCAAGATGACAAGCGTGACCCAGGGCTCGGAGCCAGCCCATGATTTTCTTGTCAGATTTCTTCTGCTGGGTAGCTACAACATCAACTCCTGCACCCAGGTCGGTGATCGAAGTGCATAATTCCACCATGTCCTGATCCAGGGGGTCTAGCTTATAACTCTGACGGGCTCTAGACGGGCCCTCCACCTCAGCAACATGTGCTTGACTGGGCTCCTCCTCCTCCATCTGTTTGTACTCCTCCTCCGCATGTTGTTGTGGTTCCTCTTCAGCTTCCTCATCTGATTCATTCTCCTCCTCATCATCAACGTCCATTGCTTCCTTACCAATTATGACTCTATCAGCTCTGAAGGCGTACGCCGTTGGCACTCTGCCATCGACCGCCAAGTTCCCCGGTACTCCAACTGCAAGGCACAATCTAGTAACTAGATATGGGAAGAAGAAACCATACCTCTGAACCTTACAGCTGACGAACATCTCCTTATGTATAAGCCTGGCCACGTCAAAATCACGGCCCATCATGAAGCACCAGATTAAACACCCGCGAGGAATGTTCACCTCCGAGGTGTTGTGGGATGGGAGTAGGCGGTTGTTAATCAGGTAGAGCCAACATTTAGCCTCAAAGGTGAGGGCTGAAGAGTGAAACTTCTGCCCATACTTGTAAAATTTTATCTCGGCATTCGGAGCACAAATGGTTGGGAGGAACGTATCCCACTAAGTATAGCACCGGACATATGCTTCATAGCCATCCTCGTACATATCCACCGGGCTTGGCAACCGGTAGAACGTCCGAATGGCCTCCACAGAGGCGTTTACTTGCTTTTTCCTCACCGTGAACACATGATTGTTGTGTTCTGGGCAGTTCACATAAAATTCCCTTACTATCATGGCATTAGCCTCATCGGGCTCTTCAAAGAAGACATCTAATCTTCTCCGCATCAACTCATTATACATTCTTTAGAAGTAACACTGGAGTGAGTCAATGTCTATTCCACGTTCAGGTATGGCTGCCTTAGATTCCTTTGCCGCGAACCTATCCTGAGCCTTAGCGGATACAAATTTATTGCTGTTGAAAGGTCGAGTGTCGACGGACTTCCGTGGCCTTACGGAAGAAGGACCTGCTTGTCTGCCTGAGGAGGAGCCAGTGACTTGACGATTTTGGGGAGCCATTATACCTACAACACAAACACATCATGAATTTAGCACGAACGAGGTGACCCAATGTGGTTACTCAGACCACCTTACACTTGGTCACAATAACTGTCCTTCATTGAGGCATTTACACAAACAAATGGTGGGCATTATTCACCTGAGCCTCCATTTGACAAGTTGAATCCCCAATTTCCACCACAATTTCCCAAACATCACCCCAATTAAATAAAGGCATACCACACCCCTAAATACTATCACCCACCGGTACGAAGCCTACACTACCAAGTATTTCTACTAACAAAGAAGAAAAACTACAACTTTTAACAAAAGAAAGGAGAAAAAATGGATGAATTAAAAATGGAAAAGCGAGAGACTAGAGAAGAAGACTCATACATGTGGTGTAAGGAGTGAGAAGTGTGAGAAGTGTATGGGAGGGTTCTGGAGTGTCTTGAGCTTGAGAGGGAAGAAGGGTTCTTTTGCTTTTGTTTTACTTTGTTTAGGAGAAGGGAGGAGAAGGGTTTGAGAAGAAGAGGAGTTTTTAGGGGAGTGGTCGGATGTGGTGGGGAAAGTGGGGGGATTAGGTTATATTGTGGGTAAAAATAAAAATTAAAACAAAAAAAAAATTACCTGTCGCGATGGGACTAGCGCGGTCACTAGAGCGCTCATAGCGCGACCGCGCTGGTGGAATTCAAACGAGGCAGAACATAAGTCCATTAGCGCGCTCAGTAGCGCGACCGCGCTAGTGGCGAGCACTTGAGGCAGAACATAAGTCCATTAGCGCGGTCACTAGCGCGCTCAGTAGCGCGACCGCGCTACTGGCGAGAACTAAGGCAGAACATAAGTTGATTAGCGCGACCACTAGCGCGCTGAGTAGCGCGGTCGCGCTAATCCAGGCCTCACCACACTTCATTTTTTTTTTCTGACTTTTCCCACGCACACCTGCATATATTTGTACTTACAACAATTCAACTATTCATCCTTTACTCTATAAACACTAGACCTTGGGTTGCCTCCCAATTAGCGCCTTAGTTTATGTCGTGGCACGACAATTACAACAAGTCAATAGGTTGCCTCCCATGAAGCGCCTGATTTAACGTCGCGGCACGATACAGAATAAGCGCATTTATGGCTCGCTCGTCCTCTGAGGTTCATCAATAAGAACCACAGACACTTCCTTGTTCTCGTCCACCCCACATACGGTTTCAATCTTTGCCCATTAACTCTGAAGGTGTTGGCACCTTCTTCAGAAGCAATCTCTACGGCACCTGAGGGAAACACTTTGACCACACGAAATGATCCAGACCATCGGGACTTGAGTTTACCCGGAAAAAGTCTCAATCTGGAGTTATAGAGCAGAACCATTTCTCCGGGTTTGAAGTTCCAGTCCACAATGTTCTTATCGTGTAACCTCTTTATTCTCTCTTTATACAGCCTCGTGATTCAAATGCAAGAAATCTGAATTCATCCAACTCATGTAGTTCAGTGACTCGACTTGTGCCCGCAGCATCCATATCCATGTTTAACTAATTCAGTGCCCACCATGCTCGATGTTCCAATTATACCGGCAGGTGACAGGCCTTTCCGAACACCAACTTGTATGGCGACATACCAATTGGCGTTTTGAATGCAGTTCTGTATGCCCATAGTGCGTCATCAAGATTTTTCGCCCAATCAGTTCTTGTGGCGTTCACCGTTTTAGCCAGCACACTCTTGATTTCTCGATTTGACACTTCAACCTGCCCACTCGTCTGAGGGTGATAAGGGGTTGCCACCTTGTGGCGCACATCGTACTTAGCTAACAGTTTTTCGAAGGCACGGTTGCAGAAATGAGTGCCTCCATCACTGATGATAGCCCTTGGAGTCACAAAATGGGTGAATATGTTTTTCTTCAAGACCACCACCACCCTTGCGTCATTGGTGGGGAGTGTTGTAGCTTCCACCCATTTGGACACATAGTCTACAACAACAAGTATATACTTATTGTCGTACGAGCTAACGAAAGGGCCCATAAAGTCAATCCCCCATACATCAAACACCTCGACCTCTTGGATCGGGTTCATGGGCATCTCGTGGCGATGGGATATGTTCCCCATCCGTTGACACTCGTTGCAGCCCTTCACCCATTGGTGGGCATATTTGAACACAGTTGGCCAGTATAATTCGTCCTCTAGAACCTTGGTTGTTGTTCGAACTCCTCCAAAATGCCCTCCACGCTGATGCGTGACATGCCTGCAAAACAGAGAATTTTTCTATCTTGGGGACGCACTTCCGGATCAGATTGTCAATACAGATTATAAAGAAGTGAGGTTCATCCCAGTAATAATAGCGGCAATCACGATAAAAAAAATTTCTTTTGGACAAATGAGAGTCCATAGGGCTCAATACCACTGGCCAGGTAATTTGCAATATCTGCATACTATGGCACCTCCTCCATGCTCGTGGCGAGGAGCTGCTCTTCTGGAAAGGTTTCCAGAATATCCTCTGCTTCTACTGCGTTATCAGCGCCTTCAAGTCGCGACAAATGGTCCGTGACTTGGTTCTCTGTGCCCTTGCAGTCACGAATATCTAAATCGAATTCTTTTAGTAGCAACACTCGACGAATTAGGCGCGGCTTGGATTCTTTCTTCTCAATCACATACTGAGGGCAGCCTGATCAGTGTAAACAATCACCTTCGAGCCGATCAGGTTTGATCTGAACTTGACAAAGGCGAACACTACTGCCAACATCTCTTTTTCAGTCACCGTGTAGTTCAGCTAAGCACCACTCAATGTCCTACTCGCGTAGTAGATTGGGTGCATTATTTTTTCCTTTCGTTGTCCTAACACCACTCCCACTGCGTAATAATTGGCATCACACATGAGCTCGAATGGTTTCTCCCAGTAGGGAGCAACAATGATCGGGGCTGTGACTAGTTTCTTTTTCAACTCCTCGAAAGCCACCCTGAAATCATTAGAAAACACAAAAGGGTTATATTTTTCAATCAACTTACATAGGGGGTTGACTATTTTGGATAAGTCTCTGATGAATCGCCGGTAGAACCCGGCATGCCCAAGAAAGCTCCATATCGCTTTAACCGATGTGGGAGGTGGGATCTTTGCAATCACATCTACTTTGGCATGATCCACCTCAATTCCTTTATTCGACACTAGGTGCCCCAAGACTATCCCCTCTTGTACCATGAAATGGCACTTTTCCCAACTAAGCACAAGATTTGTCTCAACACACCGCCTCAGCACTCGAGTCAGATTTTCCAAGCACTCATCGAATGAATTCCCCACCACTGAGAAATTATCCATGAATACCTCAATGATACTTCGACCATGTCAGTGAATATGGCCATCAGCACCTTTGAAATGTGGCGGGTGCATTGCATAAGCCAAAGGGCATCCTTCTGAATGCAAAGATCCCGTAGGGACAAGTGAATGAGGTCTTTTCTCTGTCTTCCAGGGCAACAAAAATATAGTTGTACCGCGAGTACCCGTCCAGAAAATAGAAGTGAGACCTCCCTGCCAGTCTGTCGAGCATTTGATCGATGAAGGGAAGTGGGAAGTGATCTTTACGGGTGGCAAGATTTAATTTTCTGTAGTCCATGCAAATTCTCCAGCCGGTGATGGTCCTTGTGGATATCAGCTCATTGTTGTCATTTTTTACAACCGTCATGCCACCCTTTTTAGGTACACATTGTACTGGGTAACCCAGCTGCTGTCAGAGATGGGGAAAATAATCCCCGTATCCAACCACTTTATGATTTCCTTATTTACCACTTCCTTCATGTTTGGGTTCAGCCGCCTCTGGTGTTCCCTGGAAGGTTTGTGCCCTTCTTTCAGCAGAATTTTGTGCATACAGAACGCCGGGTTGATCCCCTTTATATCTGCCATGGTCCAACCAATGGCCATCTTACACTCTGTGAGTACCTCTAATAGTTTCTTTGCCTGCACATCTAGTAAACTGGATGAGATAATAACAGGTAAAGTAGAATTAGGTCCAAGAAATGTGTGCCTGAGATGGGCTGGCAGTGGCTTCAACTCCAACTTGGGTGGCTCCTCAACAAATGGCTTGGCTGGCGGAGTCTCTCTCTTTTCTAAGTGTAGGGTCTCAAATTCGAGTGCCCTCGGCCAAACACCTTTTCCGTCAAGCGCTAATACCCATTCTACCAATTCTTACCCATTTACCTCACCCAAATTCATCAAACATGCCGCAAGGGGGTCCTCAATAGTTAAGGATTCATCATTTTCCTACACTATATCATCCACAGCATCAACAAGAGAACAATTGGCAAACTCACTTGGTCGCCTCATGGATTTCTGCACATTGAATGTGTTTTCCTCATTTTTCAACCTCATCTTAAGCTCCCCAGTTTCACAATCAATGAGGGCTCTCCCAGTGGCCAAGAATGGCCTTCTCAAAATTATGGGAATCTCTTCATCCACTCTGCAGTCCAATATCACGAAATCTACAGGGAACACAAATTTCCCTACTTGCACCAGTACGTCATCCAGAATGCCTGACGATCTTTTTACCGTCCTGTCTGCCAGTTGCAACAACATAGAGGTTGGTCTAGCTCGACCAATCCCCAACCTCTTGTAGATGGCCAGGGGCATAAGATTAATGCTGACCCCTAAATCACACAGTGCCTTTGCAAAGGCAAAATTTCCAATGGTGCAGGAAATGGTGAAACTCCATGGATTAGATAGCTTTTCCGAAATTGGTCGGGTCACAACATCACTGCAAGTCTGAGTAAGTGTCACTGTGGCCAGGTCTTGGAAGTCAAATTTTCGGATATTAAGTCCTTCATCATTTTGGCATACCCAGGCATCTCTTTCAGAGCATCACTCAAAGGAATGTTTACCTGTATTTGTTTCAACATGTCCAAGAACTTTTTATACTTCTCATCCTTCTGATACTTAGCCAGCCTCTGTGGGAATGTTTTTGGAGGTCTCTTCTTCCCAGTGAGTTGGGATTTTTCTTTGTCAACCATCACCTCAATTTCTGGTTCTTGGGCTGGCTCCGCTTCTTTCTCGGCCTCAAGATATGTGCTGGGTTCTCCTTGTGCAAGCTTCACTGTCACCTCGGTCAATTTTGTTGACTCATCAAATTCAATAGGCACTGGTATCAGTGTCTCATCCTGTCTGCTTTCTTGAGCTCTTTCCTGCTCCAAGTTTAAGTCCCTGCCATTGCGTAGACTCACTGACATTAGCTGCTTAGGACCATGATCCTTAGGATTTACCTGAGTGTCTGCAGGCAACGTCCCCTGAGGACGATTATTCAAGGACATCAGGATCTGGCCCATTTTCACTTCAATGTTTTTAACATCTGACTCATGTGCATCTACTCTCTCGCTTATTTTTGCAGTTGACCCAATGACCTGTTGCATCACTGCTTCAAGTCTGGAAAACCTATCTTCTTGTCTACCACCATGCTTCTCTTGAGGAGGGTGATAAGCATGTTGCTGATGCTGATTCTGATTATTGTACCCCTGTGGCCTTTGGTAAGGCGCCACATTTCCCTGAGGCCGCATGGCTCCCATGTTTCCACTGTTGTGTTGTTGCTGAGGGGGCCTGTATGGTTGATTTTGTTGGCCCTAATTCTGTCCACCCTATCGCTGACCTCCATAATTCGACACATAGTTAATATTTTCAGGGTAGTAATGATGGTCACATTCAGCATTCCACTGATTAACAAGTGACTGACTAATGCAAGATGTGCATAAGCCTCCATTGGTTGTATCCACGATATGTACCTGCTGCTTTTGCCCTGATTCCTCCACCTTTTTAGTTAGTATACTCATATGTGTTATCAAGGTGGCTACATTCTCAACAAGAGTATTGGATGGGTCGAAGGGCACTAAGTGAACTACAGGAGTAATGAGCGCATTCCTGGTTGTCCACCCCGAATTTTGCGCCATTTTATCAAGCAGGATCTGGCTTTCTCTCCATGTTTTTCTCAAGAATGCTCCACCAGCTGAAGCATCTACATTTGCCTTTACAGTATCTGTTAGACTCATATAAAAACGCTGCCCCAACATCAGCTCTGGAATACCATGGTGCGGACAGATAACCAACATTCCTTTAAATCGTTCCCATGTTTCCTGCAATGGTTCAGCTGGCTTCTGTCTGAAGCTCAAGATTTCATCAATTTGTTGAGTTGTCTTGTTGGGTTGGAATTTGTTCACGAACTGCTTAACTAACTCCTCCCATGTGGTAATGGAATTAATGGGGAGCGAGTTTAGCCAAGTATGGGAGGCTCTTGTCACTGAGAATGGAAACAACAACAGTTTTATCGCTTCCTGAGTGACGTTTGGCTGCCTCTGAGTCTTGAAAATTTATAGGAAATTCTTCAAATTCTGTTGGGGGTCCTCAATGTATGACCCTGAAAATAGTCTCTTGTTCTGCAACAAGTGCAGCATATTATTTGTAATTTGAAAGGACTCAGCCTGTATCTGAGGGACTAGTATTGCAGTGGCCAAATTCTCCGCCGTGGGTTGTGCCCAGTCATATAAAAGAGCCTCTGACACAAGAGATGCCACTATCTGCGCAATTGGGTCTACCACGTCGTCCCCATTATTGAACCTGTTGTTTAGATTTTCCATGTCAGGTTCAAGTTGTTCAATTGATGGTTGTTGTTTTCTTTGCCATTTGGCCCGGTTCAAGGCCTTGAAAACTTTCTCGAGGTCTGATAAGGCTTCAAATACTTCACTAGTTCTCAATGAGTTTCTAGGCATGCACCTGTACAACCGAGTTAGCAAACGTTAAAATTTCAATGTATAGATGAAAAATTGAAGAAAAATTACTATATTTTAGAATTTCGTATTTCTTCAAACTGTAATTGATAACACCGTTAATCCCCCGGCAACAGCGCCAAAATTTGATCACGCTCAACAATGTCTTATAAAAAGACTAAGCGGGCGCTGCAAATATAATCTGAGTATTTCGCCCAGAGTCGAATCCCACATGGAATTAACCTATCAATTATAGTTATTAGACTCACTTGATTCTTCATAATCAACTTCCCAAAGGTTGAGAATAAAAATTTGTTGGTATTTGTACTCACTAAACTGAATGAAATTAAGTAAACTGAAAGAGAACTAATACTGAGTTGTAAACAAATGCGAGAAGGATCTAAGGTTATAGTTTCCCCAGCTGATGAAATCCCATCTTGTATATTTCCTATTGTTTGGCCTAACTATCTCTATCAATCATGAGCATTTTTGCTACCATAAATCTCTCCCGAGCACTTACGATAATTTACTAGAGCACTCTCTCGAGCTACACTATCTAGCTTTTATTACAGCTCACTTTGGATTGCACCCAAGATATCGTTATTTCTAATCCAACCTTTAAACCCTCGGTTATGGATCCCTCCTATACTTTGGGAGTGGTTTTGTCCAACAACTACCTAAATATTCACTTTTTCTCGAGCAGATACATACTAAATAGGCACAGCTAATTGAGGGGCCTTCAATCAGCTACAATAAGAAATTAGTTGAACAAATAGAGATTGAAACCAAGCAAACTATATTAATATAACAAGATGTTCATCCTCAACGGGTTCCACCAAAACCTTAGACTAAACAGATTAGCTACTCATAATTGTATTGAAAATAACAGCAGAAGAATTCATCAACAATGGCAAAACTACAAGGAAAAGAGATGAGAATTGATGCCCAATTGCCCTCCTTGCCTCTTGCCTTTTCTTTTCTTGAACAAGACTCTAAACCTGATTAATTCTCTCTTTTGGTCGAGTTGAACCTTATATAGGTTAAGTGGAATTGCCCCAAACTTCTAATTTTACCCCTGGAAAATAACACATACGACTGGACTAGCGCGCCTGCGCTAGTCGGCGCACTACTGGGCGCGCTAATGGTCTTCCATTCTGCCTGGGATCGCTGGACTAGTGCGCTAAGAGCGCGCTAATGGGATTATATTCTGTCTCTGGCATCTGGACTAGCGCGACCGCGCTAGTGGACTTGTAATCTATCCCAGCAAATTTCTTCGTTCTTTTCACACTTTAAATACTCAAAAGGGTCTTTCTCCTTCAATTTGGCGCCAAACACCATCCTAGGTCCTTATAAGTGCACTTTGCTCCTACGAAACATAAAATTGACATTTAGAGCCATTTTAACATCATTTAACGTTCCTAAGATGGTGAAGCATCATTAAGTTGGAGTACAAATATACACTAAACTACGTGAATTTAGCCTATTATCATTTGTCCTTCCTTCCATCAAGTCTTGGTGACCATAGCCAGTCTAGTGTAAATTATTTCCCTTTACGATGGGAACACTATCATACCCAAGAAGCAAACAATGAACACGAAAACTCTACGATGAATATGACCCAAGGAAGTGATGGAAAAATCATCATGGAAAATACGATAGGACTTGCTATGATCGTATCTTTCACACAAGTAATCAAATGGTATATAAGATTTCTTTAAGCACTCTAAATCGGCGTTCTTTTTCAGACCCATCATTTTTAGAAATCCCCTGCCAGTGCGATTTTCCGGTACCAATAGCCCAGGGGATTCCCAAGGTAGCCCAGCAAATCCCCCGATTTCTTCAAGGAGCGGGGTCATTTCTATATCCCCGAAGCAAAACACTCATCTTTCATGATCCCAGAACATGGTTGCAGCTTCTATGAACATGTTATTTGTTTGGATGTCTAACAGTGGAGGCAATTTCCCAGCACCTTCTTCACATGTTTTTTTGTCACTTGAGGAAATACCTTCCCACAAATCTAGTAGCAGTGGTGGTATACTACGGACCATGCCGAACCTGGGGACCTCGTGCCTCATTTTCTGCAAAAAAAATAAGGTTAGACCCTTTCCCCCTCCATATTCAACTATTTATATATCCATGATTAGCATATTGGCATTTAGTTCTCCAAAATTACTGCACAAAATGTGGTTGCGTCCGTAGGGATTATGGAAACCCCGGTGGAATTTTGGATAATGTTTGTCTTAAAGGGTTATTATGTGGAAAACATATTAACCCGGCTAGGTTTGACCATGATGCATGCACAATTATAATAAGGGTAAGGTTGTTATGGGGGTCTAGACCGGTACCCTCAAGGGGACAACATGAAGGGGGAAAGGCACGGAATCGTCAATTGCACCGTTGATCGACTAGTTTTACCACAAATAAGCCTTTCCGAATTTAAAGGGTGATATATAGGAAGAGCACAAACACTTATCAAGCGTTTCTATATGATTGATTAGGCACGAGTGGAATATGATGTGGAGCTTGATTTATGCAACAATAAATAGCATGTTATCACGTATTTGCACGTTAGGAAATAATAAATGCGGTATTTAATAATTGAAAGACGTTTAAAGAAGGAAAAACAAAGAAATAAGTCAGTTTCTGCAGTAAAGGAAACCATAAATGCTCACAAAGGGCAATTAAATTCACATAAGGGGAAAGGGAAAGGGTGTGCATGTATTAACAGAAAAGAAGCATGTTTAAGACTAATTTACAAAAAGCAAGTTTGTTATGGTAAAAGACTAAAGTCCCCAACAGAGTCGCCATGCTGTCGCGCCTCCTTTTTTCCTCGCGGAGTCAGGGTTTCAACATTTTGGGACAACTCATTTTCCTTTTGGGAAAGGGGGTATGAAAATTGAAGGGTCGCCACCTAACGGATTTATAGTGCGTTAGGTCAACTAATGCAAGTAACTCATATAGACCTATTTGCGTTACCAGAGATTGGGTAAGGGCTTTAAATTACCTTGAGGGGAAGGTGTTAGGCACCCCTTGAGGTCCACAATGGTGGGTCCCGGCCAAACTCATTTTTTGAATTAGTCATTAAGCAAATAAAACAATTAAACACTTAGAGATTATTAAAAAACAAGAATAAGGGAGTTCCTAGGTTTATTAGCCTATAGGATCACATCTGTACAATACCCGATAAACCTTCCTCAACTAGAGGGGTTACACGTGGCATTAGCGTACAGGTCATCATATCCTTTACTACCCAATTACCCGTCCCTTCCTTATTGCCCTGGAGGTGTTTAGGACCTCTAATTTATGGCAGTTCGAGACTCTCTTGAGGTGCTTAAAGGAGAAAATCTAAGAGACAACAAAGAACATATAGGACTGTCAAGTAAAAACAATTAAGGGGGCTCATGTTTACCTCCACAAATAAACAGATAATTAGCACGTCTCAAACAACAAGATTTCAGATGTTTCAGGAAAGTCCTAGAACAGGATATCTAGGTGAGCATGACAAGCAGAGAATATACAGTATTGTGTTAAAGCGAAGTGATAGAAACCTAATCCGTTTGCCTACTGATTTTAGGACCTGCTGAACCTGGGCAATTCATAAATAATTAAACAAAGCACAATTTTACCATTTGCAAAATTTCAATTACCCTACAGGCTTGCCTAGGCATGGATTCGAGATGTCCTATAAACATGATATCTAAATGTTAATCAGAATTTTAAATACTAACAAGCGATTTTAAACAGGCAGTTTAAGTTCATGATGTCCTATAGGCATGTTGTCTAGGTGTTGAACATTACAGAACTGATTTTATACATTTATCTCTATAAGCATGATATCTAGGTGTTGGGACTGACTTTTATACTATCTAGACATAGGCGTAGTATTCAGGTGAGTGCAATATAAAAGTCCTAAAACATGTTTTCTAATCCACAAAGGAGAATTTTATGAACATGATTATTAGGCAGAATTAATAACAACCTAGTGACAGGATTTCTAAGGAGGCATGATGTATACAACATTTTTTAGAAAAGCAGAAATTTTAGAACAAACAACATGATGCTTATGAACATATTCTCTAATGCACAAATGATCCTAAGAGCGTGATTCCTAATGCAAGAAAATAGTCATAGTAATCCTAAGAGCATGATTTCTACCCAAATGTCCCCACAAAAATTATGTGAAAATCCCTCCCCTTTTACTAATATTCCCAATATCTGCTTACAAGGATCATTATTACAGACCATTACATAATAAATAGAAGCTATGCTATAGGGATCATGAATAGGCCCAAAGTGAACCTGGAAATACCAGGCCTACAAACAGTTCAAGGTGCCATAGTCTCATAATGTCCAATAGGGGTATCCTGGTGTGTCAAAGCTCCCAAGGGCCTCAGGGACCCCGGGAAATGCTTACACTAAGATCCTTTAAGGAAAATAGTTTTTGTGCAGTGTGGAAGAGCCAGCCCCAGTGTGTCAGAGTTCGGAGGAATCTCATGGATTCCTAGGCAGTACACACACTGGAGGGGCATAACTTAAGTAATTTAAGAGTAAAAGTGAGAGTGCTTGACATAGTGGAACAGTTGTGGGAAAACAGTCCAGAAGTAAAACAATTATGAAGTGAGAATAGTTTAGAAGTAAATACACTTTAGGAGTGAAAATGGTTTAGAAGTGAAAACACTTTAGGAGTGAGACAAAAGCAACTCGGTTTGTTAGTTATCCTTAGATGAGCGTATAGCATGCTGAGAACAAACAATTACACAAAAAAGAAGCAGGAATTGGGAACACAAGAATCCTGAATCAGGAGCACATAGAAACATGGTGTTAGGGAAGCATGCTAGTCAGGAGCATAGAGCAGGCATGGCTAGATAACAATTCACTAGGACATATTGATTTAGGGTCTAGACTGGAATCACTCAAGTTTAACAGTCATACATAACTATAGAGGTAAGCATACTGACTCAAAGCAATGGACAGGGAAACATAGAAGTTTAATGTAAAAGCAGTCATGCTAATCAGTTCAGGGAGGGGACAGAATTGATCACACCAATTGAGGTTAATGGAAAAGTGTGAGTCATAGACATCAAAGTAAACATGATGGCTTAAAGCAATAGACAGGGAATGTTGAAATTTAAACACAGAAGTAAGTTTGTTGGCTTAGAGCAATAAACATGAAGGAATAAAACTTAAACAGAATGTAAAGATGCTGATTAGGGTGACAAACAAGAAAGAATGAAACTTAAACATGCTGATAAAAGTAATAAACAAGAAAGAATACATAATTAAGTATATAAGTAATTAGACTAGAGACATGGACTTAACAGAAATAGAGCAACAGAGAACATACAGGTCCAGACTTCATAATGACATTAGGAATAGAAACATACCAGTTGAAGGAAAGTAAATCGGATATAAAAGGTATGCATGATTCAATAGTCTAGCATTGGCTTTCAGCCAGTTAGACAAGCAATGAACACAAGTAGTAGAGAGATGAGAGCAAAGTATGTGCATGAGTGTGTGTTTTCTGTGAACTATTGTTCGTGTCTGAAGAATCAGAATGAGAGTGTATATATAGCACTTAGTGAGGTAAAAAAAATAAGGTAAAGAGGAAATCACAGTACATAAAACAAGGGTAATTATAAAATCAATCAGCCAATTAGGGAATTAATTCCTATAGAGAAATCGGGAAGAGACCTCCTTAAATTGGGGAGAATTAGTTAACGGTCAGAACTGAGGCTCAACTAAGGTAAGAGATCAATATCATACCATATAGGGAGTCAATCAAATCCCCAAACCATATTGATAGTTTAATTAAGGCAAGTATAACTAATCCAGGTCGCAAATAAAGAAATAGGTAAAAATCCCGAAAAATACTGATTTTAACAGGATAAAGTTATTTGAAACCTAAATAGAATCAGTCAATATAACTGGTTAACAGAAATAAATACAATAACGGGAAAAAATTGAAAAAAATCAGTGTCACAAATAGAAACATCTAGGGTTTAAGCATATGCACGAAGATTAATCAAACCAGTAAAGAAATAATCAGATTCAACACTTGTAAGTTAGAAAAACCTTTTTGAAGAAACTTAGGACAGAACCCTAATTTCAGAAAAGTAATTGAATCGGAATAACATTAACAAAACAGAAGATTTCTGGGGAAAAAAATACCAAATAGAACTTAGAACATCTCAGATATACGAGGATCTGAACTAACCCAAGTAGTCATTGAACTAGGGTTTTTCAAAAACAATAGAGATGAAAGAAACTCAGTCAAAAGTCATAGATTCGAAATAAAAATAGGAGGAATCAATATTCACAAATGAAAATGGTCATAGACATGCCTGTGAAAAAGTTTCGAACAAAAACCAAGTTGAATGTCTTTGAGGTTCTCTTTGGAATCCATATAATCAAACAACCAGAAGGTGTAGAAGGCCGGTAAGGGCCGGAAAATACACAAACTCCATAGACAGGGAGTTTTGCCGGTGACGGCGATTAGGGTTTACAGAGTGGTTGATAGAGAATGGAGGGATTAGGGAAAGCAGTGATGACGGAAGAAAGGGGAATGGGTGTTAAGGTTAGTCGTTTAGGATTAAAAATGGTAAGAAATAACGTGGACCGTTGATCTTAGAGATCAACGGCGATGATTAGGCGGGTCTTGGGTCAGGTAGGTGTCGAATTAGGCCTGGGCGGATTGTGCTGGTATTTGGGGTTTGGGTCCGAAAAGTTAAAGAAATTAAAATGGCTATTTGTTAAATACCCAATTAATTAATAAATAAATTGTAAAAATAATTAACAAATTGTAAAAATGATTTTCATGCATAAAAGTGTTTTAAATAATTATTCAATATTTTAAAAATGCAACAAGCTATTTTCTGGTGAAATAATGTAATAATGCATGCATGGGCTATAATTGCAGAGTTATTGCAATTGTAATCCAAAAACGTAAATGTGACCATTTGTGAAATAATTAGGCTTAGTATAAATATAAATAGTAGAATTAAGTCATAAATTTGTTATAAAATCATTAGTGATGCAGTTAGTAACTATTTATATAAATAAAAATACTGCGATAAGTTAATTAAAATCCTTAAAAAATGCAGAAATTATAGAAAAATGTTAATTGATGCTAATGCATAGTTTTGAAGGTATATATGTAATTTTGAAAATATTATAGGGAAAAATTGGTTATCAACATAAGTTATGAGTAAATTCGTAAAGGTGGGAGGGGAAGCAAGTCAAAGAAAATGAATTTTCGTTGAAGGTTGTCGATTTGGGATAAAATATGGGCCGAGCGGTAATACCTGATATTTATGGACTAGTATCATAAAAAGTATCATATGACCGTGATAGTAAGAGGTATAAAGTGTATTTAAAATAAGTAGAATTTTAGGTAATTTGAGATAATTCTTAATTATGCGGGTAAGTGGTTAATTACCGGGTAACGGGACATTACCTAATTACCTAATAAGTGGATAAAGATTACATCTTTCCCCATCCCAACATGGCATTAAGCCACACCCTATGGAAATGACTAAGATTCAATTCTTATTAGGTGGCATATAGTTACACCTTTACTACATTTTTCAAGACTTTCCATTTTCAAGGAGATTTCAATTAAAGTGGGGGAAAGACGATATCATTCTGATAACTTTTCAAAAATTCATTCTCAAAGACATTTTCAATCAGAAGCAAAATCATTCTTAATATTATCAACACCAAGGCATTACAATTAGAAGGGAGAAAACGTTAGCGATTCTTGTTAACCAAACGATTCCAAAAAGATTTAGCAACGTAAAATTTTGCGGTTCTAAGAGAGTATGGTGTAATCTTTTTCAAGAATATCATACGGATTTTTTCCTACTCCGGGTATGTTAAGGCTAAGCCCTTCCTTCATTTTGGCACGATCTCATATTACACAAGTTTGATAAGAAGGCATAAATAAACATTCATGTTCCAGAATTTACATATATTTTTCCTAGTCTTCTAAGTACAATATGCCTACCAGTAATTACGATCTCCGCCTAGAATTGGAAGGTGACATGATGATCACTTATAGGGTATTAAATACTACGTGAGTACGTGACAACCCTCTACTTTACATTTTGATAAAGATTCATATAATAGTCAAATAACTTGTTGGAAACCAAGAGAATAAAAGAACAAAGATCTTGACAGTATGTGCCATGCAATTGAGTATTTTCTTTTTTCAGTCAAGAGAGCAGAGAGTCTATATGTACAGTATTACAGTATTTTCATTATCATCGAGCTATAATCGATGGCCAGGCCCCTATTGGGCAACCTCTGATAAGATGGTAAGTTTTATACTGAGCCTACTGTGGCCGAGCGCCTACGAGCGAGCCCAGTTGGTCGAGATACAGGGCCTAGTACGGTCAAGCGCCTATATATATATATATATATATACCGAGCCTTATAGGGTCGAACAACTATTTTACTTACTATATTGTGAGAGTTGAGTCAGTATCAGCAGGTAAGCATATCTTCAGATTATCTTTGACTTTCAGTTACTTGCAGTTATTATATTATCAGTTCAGTTTCAGCTTTCAGTATATTGCCTTACATACTCTGTACATTATTTCGTATTGACGTCCCTTTTCTGTGGGCGCTGCATTTCATGTTGTTGATACCCAATTTTCCTCAAAATATTTTTTAAAATTTGCATATATAGCTTCAAAATCATGTATCAATAGCAATTGATATTTTTCCACAATTTCCCTATATTTTTATTAATCTATCCAACATTTTATTATCAATAAACAATTATAAAATTGCATTATCAATGATTTCAAAATAATTTCTTGGTTTCATTAATCATTTTTGGTCCTATTAAGACCAAATTATTTCATAATTAGCCAAATTGGCACCCTTTTGGCTATAATTGCAATAACTTTGTAATTATAGCCCAATCATACGATTTTATACTATTTTTATCCAGAAATTAATCATTTGTATTTTTAAAATACTAAGTAATCTTCTTAATTATTTTCTACGCATGAAATTCATTTTTATAATTAACAGCTATTTTTTTATAAATTGGTTTAATTAATTTACATGGGATATTTAACAGATAGCCACTTCCATTTAATTTATAACCTAACTAAACCAGACCCAATTCTGATTAAAAACGGGTCAAATACCCCAAGCCCAATACACTATCCTACCCGACCCAATCCCTTGTCTAATCTGGACTGTTGATCAATTTTAATCAACGGTCCAGATCTCCCCTTTCCTTAATTAACCCTAGAGACGATCCCCCTCCCCCCTCTCATTTATCTCTTTCACTCCGTCGTTACACATCTCTCTCATCTCTCAAACTCTCTCTGCTAAACCTAACCTTTCACCGCCCGTCGACTTGCCGGTAACTATGGTGGTCTCACCACCATCCCAGCCTCCACGGCTCCTTCCCACACCGGGTTATTGTTGCCTTGAGGTCCTCAAAGGAACCAGAAGGCGGTTCACTCACCCCCCATTCATGTCATTCTCAGTCCGTCCATGTCCATCTGTGTAGGATCCTTCCATCTCCGGCTAGAACTTGTGGTTTCTAAGCCGACTCTCTCTCTCTCTCTTTGGGTTCTCTCTCTGAAACCCTAATTTTAACATTGGATTTCTTATATCTGAAATAGATCTGGGTATATTCCGAGGTATTTTCTGTTTTCTTAAAGATTTTCCTAAAGCATCTCTTCATCTTCAAACTAGGGTTTCTTAATCCCTTTTCAAAAAAAAAAAAGTGATTCTTCTTCTGGCTTTAGTGTTATTCTGTGATTTTCACCGTGTTTAAATGATTTTTTTAAGTTTTTCCTTTATCTGATTTTATTATGTTGAAAACCCTAAGTTTCTTGGTTTAATCTTTGGGTTTTGAGTTTATCTTTATTGTTCGTTCTCTCAAACGTGTTTGCATGTTTGATTCTCATGAATCTGCTTCGATTAATTTGATTATTTTTGTGATTTTTGCCATGTTTAACTTACTAGAGTTTCTAATTCTGCCTATTATGTTCTTACCTCGCTAACTCTCAGAGGTTTATGTTTATCAGTACTATATTCCAGTTTGAATCCCTGATTCTATATGATCTTTACTATACCATGTCTATTAGGGTTCTAATTCTTGCTTTCTGCCTTGCTTATCATGTGTTTATTTTGTGCAATTTGTGTTGATTCCCCCTAATCAGTACTATTTCCTATTTGAACCTTGACTCCCTGTGATTGATACCTTTCACTAATCCCTTATGATGATTTCCCTGCTGATTTTTTAACCTTAGCCTATTTCTTGCCTTATTTTATGGTCGACTATGCTGTCAAATTAATTCTCATGTTATTTCCTTAATTAGAATCCTCTGAACCTAGCCTCAATTACATGTTCTATACTGGTACTATGCTGAAATTATTTCCTTATTGTGTTATATTCCAGTCATATGGTATCTTTCCTTATTTATTGCATGTCTATTACCGTTCAAAGTTAACTCCTTAATTGAAGGGAGTACTTATATTTATCTTATGTTGATTGATTCTAATTCCCCAATCACTGCCTGACTTTGATTGTTACCTTATCCTACCTAGTTTCAAACTACTATATATGGTCTCTCTCATTGACACTAAACACACTAACACATTAGTTCAAACTCTATATCTTACACTTAAAATCTTCCTGCTCTCTTTCTGTGTCACTTACTATTATTCTAAGTTAGTCGGTTGCAAGCCAAGGCTAACTATTGTGCTCTCCTACCCCCTTCACCTTTGTGTTTAATGTCCCTTTACTAGTATGCTCTGATTTTAAATTTAAGTCCCAAAACCAATATGTTTCTTTTACTGCTTCATTTTATCATGTTCCTGATATATTTCTATCTATTGTTTTGTTGTTCAACATGTAATTGACCTCTTTGCATCATTACTTCATCCAGTATGCTAATTATGTCTTAACTCTTTAGGATTAGCATGTTTTTATAAACTTGTAATCTGACTCAATATGACTCAATTCTGTTTTGATGTTTGTGTACTAGTAGCCTAGTTCTGGTATGTCTTATTGATTTGTTACCTAAGTTGCCCTGATGCTATGCTCAATCATGTTTAGTGCTTCTATGTTCTCCCGGCTGCTATAAAATCCTATACTATGTCATCTCCCAATCCCATGAACCCCCCTAAGCACTTCTGATTCTGTGACTATGTTCTAATTAGAAATCCTGAATTCATGTATCACTATTCACACTATTAGCTACCCCTTAATTGAAAGAGACTTGTGTTTATTATATGTGTATTATGTGTCCCCGGTCCCCAATTATGCCTGCGTGAAAGGTTGTTATTTGAGTATTGTTAAACCTGTTTGGGCTCTGTGTTTGATATGTTGTTCGTTTGATTTCACCACTCTTATCAAAATTGTTTTACTGCTAAAAAACTCTCCTATTTTATAAAACTACTGTAACTGAATCCCTTCTTTCAAATATTGCTTTCCTATTTAAACCTTTTTTTCAAAACTATGTCAAGCACTCTCACTCTACTCTTAGGTCCTTAGGTTCTGCCCCTCCAGTGTATGACTGCCTTGGGATTCCTGTGAGATCCCTCTGAACTCTGATGCACTAGGGATGTCCCTTCCACACTGCACTTACTCAACTATAGTTATGAAATCTAGGTGTGAGCACTGCCCGAGATCCCTTGAGGTCCTTAGGGAACTCTGACACACCCGGATATGAGAAAGGCTATGAAACATTTGGGCACTTGAGGTCCTGGGAATCTGGGCGTGTTTTTCAGGCTCCCTATAGTTTAACTTCTTCTTTTCCTTTATCTATTTATGTAATTTACTCAGTTGGTCTGTAATAATTATTTGTAAACAGATATTGGGGATGGCTAGTGAAGTGGGGAGGGTGGCCATATAGTTATGTTAACATCATCGAGTAGAAATCATGTTTTAAGCTTTACACTGTTTCTATCTGCATCAGAATCCATGTTTTAGGACCAGCATGTTCATTCAAACCATGCCAAGCATGCACTAGATACCATGTTCCTAGGATTTCATGTCTACTGTTTCAGCATCTCATTCATGCTTTACGTTTATCGCTTAGAAATACTGCTCCTAGGACAATAAATAATGTTAACATAAAATTTGTTACTCCTGTGCCTTCAAAATCACGTCTCCATCATCCTGTAACTCCTTGTGCATATTAGATACCATGATCTAGGATTTCGTTTACATCTGCTTAACCATGCCTAGTTTACTACTGACTCACGAAAAAGGTAGAAACAGTGTCACATCTATTTGTCTTGCCCTTAATAAAACTAGTAACAATCTCTGATAATCATATCACCTAGAACAACATGCTTTTAGGTAAAACAACTTCTGAGCTCTTTTTCAACAATTCTGGTAATTATTACGCACAACCCCACGCTTAGAAAATCCTTAGGTAATCAATCCCTTTAAAAGTTGTAACACTGCTTGGTTGTGCTTGCTGTCTAAAGGCTAACAGGTTTTAAAATCAGTAGGAAAACTGATTAGGTCCTTGCTATTGAGTTTATAAATAAAGTTGCATACTTTTGTGCATTGATATTCACTTAGATATCCTATCTTAGGATTCTGTCTAATAAAACTGCCTCTTGTTTGTGTTTGAGACGTGCTTCTTATGTGCATTATCTGTGGAGGTAAATCTGAGCCTCTTAACTGCTTTTTCCTGCATTTATTTGTAAAGTCCTATTTGTTCTTGCATGTCGCTTAGAATTTTATCCTTTTAACCTTAGGGGTTTTGTCTAGAACTACCTATATCTAGAGGTCCTAAATTCCTCCAGGTCCATTAAGAATGGACGGGTAACAGCACGCATAGAGGTCGTTAAATAAACTCGCTTAATAACCACTAAGGGGTGGGAAGGGTAGACATGGATATGATATCTGGTGCGCTCATGCCGCGTGTAGACCCTCTTCTGAGAATTGATTACCGAGCATTGTACTGATGTGATCCTATAGGATAAACAACCTAGCCCCCCCCCCCCATCCCTTACCCAGATGTGCTTAGATTGTAAAACCTCCGAATTTTGTATATGTGCTTAGACTTCAAATCTTTTAAACTTAAGCACATATGTGTGTGTAGACTACGAATCTTCTCGAAAATCTTTATTTACCCATGTGCTTTTATTGCTTATGAGCTACCTGTTTTAAAATTCACAAAGTTTGTTTGGCCGGGAACCACCGTTGTGGACTTCGAGGGGTGCCTAACACCTTCCCCTTGAAGTAATTTCAAGCCCTTAGCCTATCTCTGGTTTATCTAATATGTGTTTGTAAATAACCTTTAGTAGATGCCCTAACGTGCCTTAAAATCGTTAGGTGACGACTCTTCAATTCCTTATACCTTTCCCAAAAGGAAACGAGTTGTCCCAATAATGTCGAATACCCTGACCTATCCGAAAGGGAAGGAAAGAGGGGGACGCGACACATGCCTGCAGGTTCAGACAGACAGACCGGTAGGCCTCCTCATTAAGTGTTTCTCGAGTTCAGCTTGATCGATAAGCTCCATGCCTTTTGGAGTTTCCGGGTCTAGAGCTTTATGTATATCTTATATATATGTATATATGTTATGAGTAGACTGTGTCCCTATTCCGATCACAGTATATCCATCGGTAGAGTCTTATAGACATATCTTGTCAGTTAGTTCAGTATGTTGGGCTTGTAGGCTTTTATGTATATTTTGTTGGTTTGCCAGCTGTAGTAGTTATGACGGCTTTGTCGGTCCAGCATTATATTAATGCTTAGTCAACATTTGCAATTGTCTTGCAATGTGGCCTATGGACAAAGTATGACATTATATGTTCAAAGTCCCTTAGTCGCAAGTTGGTACGCAAGGATAGGTGAGGCACCGGGTGCCGGTCTCGCCTCCCAGGTTCGGGGCGTGACAAAGTGGTATCAGAGCAGTTCCGTCCTAGGGAGTCTACAAGACGTGTCTAGTAGAGTCTTGTTTGTGGGTTTGTCGTTTACCACACTTATAAGCAGGAGGCTACAGAGCATCCAGGACTGTCATTCTTTCTTCTTACTCTAGTTCG
The DNA here is from genome assembly GCA_005239505.1 of Nicotiana paniculata. Lineage (NCBI taxonomy): Eukaryota > Viridiplantae > Streptophyta > Magnoliopsida > Solanales > Solanaceae > Nicotiana > Nicotiana paniculata. Next base: position 73,903 of record ML367011.1, on the reverse strand, counting down.
TGTGGTAGAGCTCACTTATAAGAATTCAAATTTCGAAATTCTATTTTATTCGTAATAAGATGATATCTACAGCCAGAAAGACGATTGGAAAGAGAGATAGTTGTGGAAGGGATAAATATTATCTTAGTATGGATCATGTCCCTAGTACAGAGACAATGTTAGGCAACCCGAAGAGCCAACGGATGGAGCAAAGGGGAGCTAAAAACAAAAGAATATCTTGTTGAAGTTTTCAGAATCAAGTGATAGACAGAAATGTTAGCAGGAAATAAGAAGAGAGTTAATAAGCATTATGAGTAAGATTTGATACATGGATGACAACGGTAGATAAAAAAAATCATAGTATTCTAGAGTCTATAGTCAAGTGAAGGGAAATACGAGAGGTGACAATCCTTGAGAAAACAAAAGAGTATAGGCCATAAAGTCATATCCTCACTTTGAGAAATAAGTTCGTGACTCTAACACGACTACCAGAAAGAAAAGTTAGACCTCAGAATAATATCAGTCAGTATGGGTTGGTAACAAGATAAACTAAACATGAAGTAGGGGCTGAGTGATTTGATAGTGGTCGACATCATGAGAATTTTAGATTTCGTTCCGGCGATTACGTAATGGACAACAGAAGAAGATTTATGAGAAATTTAGAGAAAGGTCATTCAGGAAGACGCTTCCATAGAAGAAAACAATGTGAGCAAAGATAAGCTTAAGGGACTATGTGTGCCAGTTACACTAAGTGTGACCCTCGTGAATAAGGAATTTTGTTATCCTTGGTACATAAGGATTTCCGCAAGGCGAGTAAGGGTCGTCAATGAAGTGAAAAGAAGCCAAAGATAAAGAGGTAAAGCATCTATACGTAGATCATCGTAACACTAACTTAGTACTCCCCTAAAGGGGGGAATATGGAGTGATGTGGCGTTAAGTCAGAATTAAGTGGTTCTAGTAGCTATGAAAAGGTAAAGGAACGATGCAATAAAAATAAGAAAGGGATGAGATTGCACTTATTCAAAGCCTACAGATAGGCTATGACCGCAGAACATTATGCAAGTACAACGTCAAGGAGAGGAGGTTAGGGTTCCTGCCCGAGATGTTATTGATAGATAAGGAGCCAGTGCGAGACATAAGTTAAGACAAAGGAAATAACCCAAGAAAGATTACACGGAATATTGTTATGAGAATGGGCCGACGAGTAGTTAGTAGTTGGTTCAGGAAAAGCCTAGTCGTGACTAGACAAGAAGTTACAGACAAATCAGCAGATTATGCAAGGTAAATGTAGTAAACCCCAACATGGAGAATTCAGCCTCACAGTAATGTCAATAATTGAGATATATTCAAATAGGAGGCGGGGTAGTTAAAGGTATTGATAAGTGTTACGGGGATAAAAGAAAGTTCCACTGGGAAGGCAGTCAAAATATCAGTTCAGAAGCAACCCAACAAGCACAAGGGCACGGAGGTAAGCAACTACGGATGATTATAGGCAAGGAAGGACATCAAAAGGTCCGTAATAAGCTCACAACTTTATGAGAGTCAAGGGTTCTCCCTAAGTACTACAACGAAAAGACTAGCTGAAGAAATAAGGAAGAAGGCTTCAACCTAATCACAATGACCTAAAGAGGAAATGGTCGTGTAACAATAGTCTCACAACAACATTGTGAGCACTCCAAAGGAAAATGGCACCTACCGTGACTAATGAACAGGGAAGTAAAATCAGAAGTAATATTCAAGATCATATGAGTTGTATGGAATTCCAATATGTGTGGGAACTAAGATAAGCTAAGTATGCATGCAAATAGGGGGCAGAAAGACCGGGAAAATAATTACCTACGTTTAAAGAAAGCTGAAAAAGAACAGAAGGAATCATTTGATTAATGATCTAGAGTTGGTTATGTTATTAACGCACTTAAGAGTTTAGAGTATTATCCATGAAGCATATATTGTGACAATCATACAGCCGTAGAAGATTCTAGTTTAAGTTAAATGAAAGAACTGAGCTCAGGTCATAGGCAAAGGATCAAATTGTTAGAAGATTGAATCATGGATATTCCATAGCGTCCTTGAAGGGCTAAAGTAATAACTCACACCATGAGCCGCATATCGGAATATAGCTTAAGCCTACATAAAGGTTGATCAAAGGAAAGAGGAAACTAAAGAATTATATTACCCAAGTTAATCGGGAGTTTGATTATTGGACCCAGGAAATTATGAACATCGTGATTGAGGACATTACAGAATCACTCTTAATATTAGAAGTTATGAAAGAGAGATAGAAGAATATGAGATGATATTTTAAAATAAGTAAGGTACATGTGAACAACATACGGAATACTCAAGTATAGAAGGAGGAGAGCGGTCCATATATCAGGTAAAATACTAGAAGCGATGGGATTCAGTATCCAGGAATGGTAGCATCATCTTTAGTGGCTTACCTTCCAGCCTATGATTTCTAAGTACCGAAAATGTAAAAGAAGAGTTAGAGACGATGTGATTTCTCGCTTGATGTTCCAGAAATGCATAAGGGAATCGATCGCAAGCTAAAGTATGAAAGAATGACAAGGTTTTAGAAAGACAAGAGTAAGGATAAGAAGAAGGCAAGCGAGAAGGTAACAAAAATGGATAAGTCCTCGGGATTAAGCCCATGAAAACAAGAAGAGCTGATGGTTTCTCTAAGTTATACAAAGCTCAGTATAGCCTTAATAAACTCAAAGGAGTCTAAGACTAATGGCATTTGGAAGAAATGGAATGCTGCCCTAGTAGTAGAATGAGGGTATAATTGTGATGGATAAATAATGACGTTTGGGCCTTCGATTGAGTAATGACTTGAAGAGGATTTCACGAATTGTTTGGAATTAAAATACCCACGTAAGGTGAATCACATTGGGATACTATGAAAAACAGTAATGTGGAAGCATTAAAGGAGATAGATTTATACATATTGGATAAGCAATAAAAGTAACCTGGAGTTTGGTAGCAGACCTCAACAACGATAAATCGAGGTAAGAATTATAGTATAGTATGACCTACCTAGATGCAGTAAAGTCACATGGATATATAATTGGGGCTATAAAACCTGATATGGCGATATTCGTGAATTCGATAAAGTACAGAGCAAAGAACTTCAGTATACTTATATATGCCCAGAGAGACATCTTATTAACCTCTGTATATGTTTACAAAGTAAGGCCTAGAGATTGGCTAAAGGTTGGAGAAAAAAAGAGCCATATAGGTACACTTACAAGGCCAGTATCGTACAGGCTGCATGATAGAAGGTAGAAACAGTTACGAGAATGGAATGATTTTGATCACAAGTCATGGTGTGGGAAAGAGGCCTAAAGGGGGGAATGCCCTGGCCTTTGGATTTATTCCCCAAACAACTGCCTAAATGGCAAGGAGAGTATTAAGGTATTCACAAGAGCTATAAGTTATGAAAATGATAAGAGCATCAGTCAACATTCGAGGAGGAATATTTCAAAGGGGGGAATGATGTTACGCCCTGCAATATTACGTCGATATTTCGTCTCGCAATATTAAATTACGACGATGTTGCACCATGTAGTATTGTACATTGAATTTGTCATAAGGTGATTGACATCAGTCCAAGGAAAAGATTATTTGGAGATTATAAGCATTATGCTATTTCAAACAAGTTATGAGTAAATTTGTAAAGGTGGGAGGGAAACAAGTCAAAGAAAATGAATTTTTGTTGAAGGTTGTTGATTAGGGATAAAATACGGGTCGAGCGATAATACCCAATATTTATGGACTAGTACCTTACAAGGTACCATATGACCGTGATAGTAAGATATATAAAGTGTATTTAAAATAAGTAGAATTTTAGGTAATTTGAGACAATTCTTAATAATGTGGGTAAGTGGTTAATTACTGGGTAACGGGACATTACCTAATTACCTAATAAGTGGATAAAGATTACATCCCCCCCCCCATCCCCACGTGGCAGTAAGTCACACCCTAAGTAAATGACTAAGGTTCAATTCTTATTAGGTGGCATATAGTTACACATTTACTACATTTTCCAAGACTTTCCATTATCAAGGAGATTTCAATTAAAGTGGGGGAAAAACGTTATCATTCTGATAACTCTTCAAAAATTCATTCTCAAAGAGATTTTCAATCAGTTGCAAAATCATTCTTAATATTATCAACACCAAGGCATTACAATTAGAAGGGAGAAAATGTTAGCAATTCTTCTTAACCAAACGATTCCAACAAGATTTAGCAACGTAATATTTTGCGTTTCTAAGGGAGTACGGTGTAATCTTTTTCAAGAGCATCATATGGATTTTTTCCTACTCCAGGTATGTTAAGGCTAATCCCTTCCTTCATTTTGGTATGATCTCGTAATTATACAAGTTTGATAACGAGGCATAAAGAAACATTCATGTTCCAGAATTTACATATATTTTTCCTAGTCTTCTAAGTACAATATGTCTACCAGTAATTACGATCTCCGCCTAGAACTAGAAGGTGACATGATGATCACTTATAGGGTATTAAATGCTATGTGAGTATGTGACAAGCCTCTATTTTACATATTGATAAATATTCATATAATAGTCAAATAACTTGTTGGAAACCAAGAGAATAAAAGAAAAAAGATCTTGACAGTATGTGCCATGCAATTGAGTATTTCCTTTTTCCAGTCAAGAGAGCAGAGAGTCTATATGTACAGTACTACATTATTTTCATTATCATCGAGCTATAATCGATGGGCAGGCCCCTATTGGGTGACCTCTGATCAGATGGTAAGTTATATATTGAGCCTATTGTGGCCGAACGCCTATGAGCGAGCCCAGTTGGTCGAGATACATAGCCTAGTACGGCCAAGCACTTATGAGCGAGCCTACTACGGCAGAGCGGACATATATATATATATATATATATATATATATATATATATATATATATATATATATATATATATATATATATATATATATATATATATATACCGAGCCTTATAGGGCCGGACAACTATTTTACTTACTATATTGAGAGAGTTGAGTCAGTATCAGCATGTAAGCATATCTTCATATTATCTTTGACTTCCAGTTACTTGCAGTTATTATATTATCAGTTCAGATTCAGCTTTCAGTATATTGCCTTACATACTCGGTAGATTATTTCGTATTGACGTCCCTTTTCTGGGGGCGCTGCATTTCATGCATACAGGTTCAGACAGACAGACGGGTAGGCCTCCTCATTAAGTGTTGCCCGGGTTCAGCTTGATCGGTAAGCTCAATGCCTTTCGGAGTTGCCAGGTAGAGCTTTATGTACATCTTACACACACACACACACACACACACACACACACACACACACACACACATATATATATATATATATATGTTATGGGTAGACTGTGGCTCTGTTCCGATCACAATATATCCATCAGTAGAGGCTTGTAGACATATCCTGTCAGTTAGTGCAGTATGTTGGGCTTGTAGGCCTTTTATGTATATTTTTTTGGTTTGCCAGTTGTAGTAGTTATGACGGGATTGTAGGCCCAGCATTATATTAATGCTTAGTCGGCATTTGCAATTCTCTTGCAATGTGGCCCATGGCTAAAGTATGACATTATAGGTTCAGAGTCCCTTAGTTGCAAGTTGGTACGCAAGGATAGGTGAGGCACCGGGTGTCGGTCTCGCCCCCCAGGTTCGGGGCGTGACAAACATAATACTTATAACCTCAAAAATAATCTCATTCCCGAACTTATATCAATTTACTCATGGCGTAATTTCATGTACGAAAACATGGGGTGTAACAATGGCATCACCCTTCGTACTTTTACACTCACATAACATGGCACGTCATCACCCTTCGTTTTTTTACTCTTATTTGATATGGACGGCATCACCCTTCGTTCTTTTGCTCTTATATGATATGGACGGCATCACCCATCGTGCTTTACACTCTCCCTCACATGACAACATATATATAATGTCATAGCATCACCCCATGCTTTACGCTCTTCCTTACCAAGCATATGTAGATCAATGTCAAACAAGGTAGGAAGCATAAATAACGTCAAGGAGAGTGTTTAAATGAATATTCCAAATGAACCTCATTCAGATCTTTCAAGCCAACAATAGTTTAATAAACCCTCAAGAATCTTATTATTCAAGTATTTTAACAAATCTCAAGAATAATCTACAACACGAGTATAGAATCTAATATCTCAAGAATAATGACTGTAGCAATGTATTAGTGATTAAACATAATGATGACCGAATTAGACACATCAATATTTTCTTAGAATTCCGCCAAATTTTGATCTAGTTATTATAAACTAAATCTTGATTCTAACATTTAATTTTACATTCTTAGTATCTATGAGTCAAGTAAGACATGAACCAAGAAAGTCACGTAATCCTACTAGGCACAATTTCATAGCATAATCTACCCCCGAGCATGATTAACCCTAGCACATGCATATATGCTCGTCACCTCATATATGTAGAAAAAATTCTCTCAACAAAGTTAGGCAAGACACTTATCTCTAACAAGCCAAATTGATACACTAGAAGCGTCATCCCGCTTAAACAATCCTCTGAACGGCTCGAAACTAGCCAAAAGCAACTCAAATACATCAAATAATGCCAAAGGAACCAAACCCAATCGACCAAGGTCGAATCTTTACACATTTACTCAAAGTCAACCGAAAAGTCAAACCCAGGCCCACACCTCGTAACCTGACGAAACTCAGAAAATCCGATAACCCATTCAATTATGAGTCCAGCAATACTAGTTTCATTCAAATTCGACTCCGAGTCAACGTTCAAAACTCAAAAAATTACTTTATGAAATTTTAGACAAAACCCCCAAATTTTACTTTGAAATCATTAATCAAATGCAAAAAAAAATATGGATTCATGAAATATTATAATGGCCCAAAGGGTCATCTTATAAATTAAGACACTATTCCAGACTCATTAGCCTTAAAAAGACTAATCTTATTTACCTCGATTTGTGTGCGCAATCCGAGCGTGAAACCGAAAAGTTTTTATGTGAAAATATGAAAAATAATAATTTTAGAATTTAAAATTTGGTTTTAGTTAACTTGGTTCAACATTTTGAGTGAACGGATCCAGATCCGTGTTCCGGTGATCCCTGGAGGACCACAGTAAAATATGAGACTTGGGCGTATGCCTGATACTGGATTCTGAGGTCCCTAGCCTTAGAAATTAATTTTTGAAAGAAATTATTTTGCTGGATTTTTTATGAAATGAAGAAATAAATTAATGTTTGAAACCATTGGTATCGGGCCGTATTTTGGTTTCGGAGCCCGTTACAGATTTGTTATAGTATTTTAGTACTATTTGTGTAATTTGGTGAGAATCGGAGTTGATTTCTTAACGTAGGCTACGGGATGTTTTAAACTTAAGAAATTATGTTCTCATGATTGTTTCTGGTGCGCAGGTAAATTGTTCTTCGCGTTCGTGTGGCTTCACTCGCGAACGCGTAGAGTAAAGTGCACTGGGCCATTTTTTGTTCTATGCGAATGCGGAGCTCAAGACGCGAACGCGGAGCACTGGTGGGCTAAAGCTTCACGAACGCGTCCAGGCCACGCGAACGCATTGTGTAAACGGAACTTGGGGGAGGGTAGTTGCATTTCTCTATGCGAACGCGGCCACCTGGTCGCGAACGCGAAGGCCATTGGGCCTGACCCATCGCAAACGCAGCAGGCCCATCGCGAACGCGGTGAAGGCCTGCCCAGTCATATAAAAATAATTTTAAAACTCGGGCAGAACCTATTTTTTACCTATTTTCGAACTACAAAGACCTAAAGGAGATTTTCTTCACTTAAATTCATCCCCAAGGTGTTGGTAAACAATCCTAAACTCTTCTCTTTCAATTACCCAATGTTTTTCATCACTTTTCAATCCAAAATCAAGAATGTTTATTTAAAATTGAGGGTTTGGGTAGAATTAGGGAATTTTATAAAAATTGAATTTTGACCTCGAATTGGGGTCAGATTTCAAAACTAATTGCATATTCGGGCTCGGGGGGTGAATGGGTAAACGTAATTTGGTCCAAATCCCGAGTTTGGACCAAGCGGGCCTGGGGTCGGGCTTTAATTTTTTTTGAGAAAACTTAGGAAAATCATAAATTTTCAGTAAAGTTACTTCCTTTAGCGTTAATTAATGATATCAAGCTAATTATGATTAGATTTGAGTGTGTTGGAAGTGAATTCGAAAGGGAAAGTTGTAATTAAACAGTGAGTGGCCTGCGAATTTGAGGTAAGTGCTTGATTTGACCTTGACTTGAGGGAATAGGAATCCCCAACTTAATTTCTATGTGAAATTATATGTGTGGGGTGTATAGGTGAGGTGACGAGTATCTATGCACCCCCAAATTATCTGCTTAACATGATCCCTTTCCCCGTTTCTAATTATTTGCTTCCGGGCTTAATTGTTTCATGATCATTGATGTTTATATGTCGATTTGGATTCGTTAACTTATTGATAAGTATTGTTTCAAGTAAACTGGAAGCGTTGGTTGTTTTCTTGGTTTTGTTATGTTACATAAGGATTGAGCGGGATGTCAGTGTTACGATATGTATATAATTTTCGGTTGGTTTCGTTGTGAAATAATAATTGATGAAGTTTATGAGTTTTACAACTTCTATTTACAATTGTTGATACAAAATGTTATGAAAGGCTTGGCCTGAATTGTGAAATTTTTCGTAAATAAACTGATATGATATGTCTGGTGGGAGCGGGTTGCACGCCGCAACAAGGAGCGATAAGGGTGGACAGGTGGGATCAGGTTGCACACCGCAACAAGAGAAATAAGGGTGATATTTATATAGGGAGGAGCAATAAGAGTGGACAGGTGGGAGCAGGTTGCGCGCCGCAACAAGGAGCGATAAGGGAGAATATTTATGTTTTACTGATTTTCAAAAATAAGGATTTGGAAAACTCTGTTTTTATTAAAAAGGTTTTCATACTCTGATTTTTACTATGATTTAAATCGAAACTTTGAAATATTGAGGAGTTGATTATAGCTGATATCTTAAAAGAATTATCCGAGTTGTTTTTCTTATTGTTGCAAGTTACTGGTTATTTAATTTATTGTTATTATTTCTTCTTGCTTTATTAGATATTGTTCACAGGTTATATTGTCAATGCCTCGCTGTAGCCTCGTCACTACTTCGTCAAGGTTAGGCTCGGCACTTACTCAGTACATGGGGTCGGTTGTACTGATACTACACTCTGCACTCTTTTGTGCAGATCCAGGTACCGTCCAGAGTTAGGAGATTTTAGTAGCTGTGCATTTTCATTGGAGATAAGAGATAGATATGCTGGCGTTCGCAGACTCCTGGAGTCTTCTCTACACTATTTAGTTGTTGTTTTGTTTCATTTGAAATAGACATATATACTTCTTGCAGCCCATTATTTGTAGTATTCTTAGTAGTTCGTGAATTGTGACACCAGACCCTGGGTAGTCTTATAGTTATATATTTAGTTCGTGATTCAGATTATTTATTCGTTTATTATTTTATTCGTGAATTTATGCATTGGAATTAATAAATTTAGTTTATTTCTGAATTGTCATGTTACAATCAAATAGACTTTAATAGAAATTAATTAAATAAGTTCTAACATTGTCTTGCCTAGCAAGTATTGTGTTAGGCTCCATCATGATCCCGTGGGTTGGGAATTTGGGTCGTGACAAGTTGGTATCAGAGCCCTAGGTTGCATAGGTCTCACAATTCACGAACAAGCTTGATAGAGTCTGAGGGATCGGTACGGAGACGTCTATACTTATCTCCCAGAGGCAATGAAGTTAGGAACAAACTCAGTTTTTATTTCTACTCTAGTCGTGCGATTCTTAGTATCTCAAATACTGGTTGAACTCTTCTACTCTCTCACAGATGGAGAGAACACGTGCTTCTTCTTTCGCTGACCAACAATCCGATGTTCCAGCAGTAGAACTAACTATTAGGGGAAGAGGCCGAGGCAGGGGCAGAACTCAACCTGTTGCTCATACTGCAGCCCCAGCTGTGGAGCCCCAGATTGAGATTGATGGGGGGGGTCCAACACAGACCGTTCTAGCTAGACCAGCTTAGGTCCCAAAGGGGTTTATTGCTACCCCGGTACTTCAGGATGCTTTGGTCCGATTAGTGGTCCTTATGGAGAGTGTAGCCCAGACTGGCGCACTCCTTGTTGCAGCAGCGGTATCTCAGGCTGGAGGAGGGGTCCAGACTCCTGTTACCCACACTTCTGATCAGACTACTCCTCAGATCTAGACCCCAGCGCCAACCCAGTTGGGGTAGTTCAGACAGTTTTTGCAGCCCCGATTGCTGAGGGGGCAGCTATGACTTTCGATGCTTTGTGGAGATTGGACAGGTTCATCAAGATTTTCCCTGTTCACTTCAGTGGTGCTACTTCAGAGGATCCTCAGGAATATCTGGACATCTGTCACAAGGTTCTTTGTAATATGGGTATTTCGGAGACCAATGGGGTCGACTTCGCCGCGTTTCAGATGACTGGTTCCGCCAAGAAATGGTGGAGGGATTATTTGTTGACTAGACCAGCTGGGTCACCTGCTCTGACTTGAGATAAGTTTTCTCACCTCTTTTTGGAGAAATTTTTGCCCATCACTACCAGAGAAGAGAAGCGTCGTCAGTTTGAGCGTCTTCAGCAGGGCGGCATTACAGTTACCCAGTATGAGAATCGCTTTGTGGATTTGGCTCGGCATGCTATTCTTTTATTGCCCACAGAGAGAGAGAGAGAGAGAGGGTTAGGAGGTTTATTGAGGGCCTTGCCCAGCCCATCAGATTGCAGATGGCTAAGGAGACAGGGATTGAGATTTCATTTCAGGATGCGACCAATGTGGCTAGGAGAGTTGAGATGGTTTTTGAACTGGGAGGTCAGGGTTCAGAAAAGAAACCTTGCCATTCCGGTAGATTCAGCAGTGCCTCGTCTGGAGGCGGAGATACTCAGGGTAGAGTCCATTCTTCCAGGCCATTTAATTCAGCACTTCAGACATCCCATGGTGCCTCAGGTGGTCATGGCTCTTACTTGCCTTATTCTGATCTGTCAGCCCCTATCAGAGCACCTCCTCTTTAGAGTTATTATCGTGGTCAGCCGGTTCGTCAGGGTCAGCCTCAGTATCAAGATCAGTGTTATGAGTGTGGTGGGTATGGGCACATTCGTAAATCTTGTCCGAAATTTTTGGGTAATCAGCCTCAGTACCAGAATTCTCTGCTATAGTTCTAGCACCAGCTGCAGCACCACCTGCCCAGCCAGCCAGGGGTAGGGGTCAGGTAGTCAGAGGTAGAGGTCAAAATGTTAGAGGTGGAGGTCAGCATGCTAGAGGTGGAGTCCAGCCGCTAGAGGTGGAGGACCACCTGTCAGGGGTCCTCCCAGTGATGCAGTTCAGGGTGGTAGGGCCCATCCCTGATAATATGAATTTCCAACCAGACCCGAGGCGGAGTCCTCCGATGCAGTTATCACAGGTACCATTTTAGTTTGTAATAAAGATGCTTCAGTTTTGTTTGATTCGGGGTCTACTTATTCTTGTGTGTCATCCTATTTTGCATCGCATTTTATTGTGCCCCGTGATTCTTTGAGTGTCCCTGTTTACGTGTCTACGTTAGTGGGGGATGCTATTGTTGTAGATCGTTCGTGCATAGTCATTATTGAGGGTCTTGAATCTAGCGTAGACCTTTTGCTTCTTGACATGGTCGATTTTGATGTCATATTGGGCATGGATTGGTTGTCACCTTATTATGCCATCTTGGACTATCACGCCAAAACAATTACTTTAGCTTTGCCGCGATTGCCTCGGTTAGAATGGAAAGGGACTCCTGGTCATTCTCCCAGCAGAGTGATTTCTTATGCCAAGGCTCGTCGCATGGTTGAGAAAGGATGTTTGGCTTATTTGGCTCATATCCGTGATTCTGATGCCAAGGTTTCTTCAATAGAGTCAGTGCTTATTGTTTGGGGGTTTCCCAAAGTGTTTCCTACAGACCTGGCGGGGATGCCACCCGACAGGGATATCAATTTTTTTATTGATGTTGCTCCGGGCACTCAGCCATTTCTATTCCTCCATACCGGATGGCCCCACCAGAATTGAAAAAACAGTTGAAATACCTGCTTGATAAAGGTTTCATCGGGCCTAGTGTCTCGCCTTGGGGTGCACCGATTTTGTTCGCAAAGAAGAAGGATGGATCGATGAGAATGTGTATAGATTACCGGCAGTTAAATAAAGTTACTATCAAAAATAAGTATCCATTTCCGAGAATTGATGATTTATTTGATCAGCTTTAGGGTTCCAGTGTGTTTTCGAAAATTGATCTGAGATCGGGCTACCATCAGTTGAAGATTAGGGCTTCCGATGTTCCTAAAACAGCCTTTCAGACAAGGTATGGGCACTATGAATTTTTGGTGATGTCTTTTGGCTTGAATAATGCCCCAGCAGCCTTTATAGATTTGATGAATCGAGTTTTCAAGCCTTATCTGGATTCTTTCGTAATTGTGTTCATTGATGATATTCTTATATACTCCCGCAGTTGGGAGGAACATGAGCAGCACCTCCGTATAAAACTCAACACTTTGAGGGATAATCAGTTGTATGCAAAATTTTCAAAGTGTGAATTTTGGTTAGATTCAGTAGCTTTCTTGGGTCACATCGTATCAGCGGAGGGTATTTAGGTAGATTCAAGAAGATAGAGGCAGTCAAGAACTTGTCTAGACTCACTTCAGCCACAGAAATCAGGAGCTTCTTGGGTTTGGCGGGATACTACCGTCATTTGTGGAGGGGTTCTCGTCTATTGTATCCCCGATGACGATATTGACTCATAAGGGTGCCCCATTTAAATGGTTGGATGAGTGTAAGGCGAGCTTTCAGAAGCTCAATACAGCCTTGACTTTAGCACCGGTATTGGTGTTACCATCAGGTTCAGGATCTTTCACAATATATTGTGATGCTTCCCTTGTTGGGTTGGGAGCGGTATTGATGCAAGAGGGCAGGGTGATAGCATATGCGTCTCGGAAGTTAAAGATTCATGAGAAGAATTATCATGTCCATGACTTAGAGTTGGCAGCCATAGTTCATGCATTGAAAATATGGAGGCACTATCTTTATGGCATGCCATGTGAGGTTTACACGGATCATCATAGTCTACAGTACTTGTTCAAGCAAAAGGATATCAATTTGAGATAGAGGAGATGGCTAGAGTTATTGAAAGATTATGACATCACTATATTGTATCATCCAGGAAAGGCCAATGTGGTGGCCGATGCATTGAATATGAAAGCAGTAAGTATGGGCAGCCTTGCATGTATTCCAGTTGGTGAGAGACCGTTAGCTTCAGATATTCAGATGTTGGCTAATCAGTTCGTGAGGTTGGATATTTCGCCCAGCCATATTCTAGCTTGTGCAGTTGCTTGGTCTTCCTTATTCGAGCGTATCAGATATCAACAGGATGATTACCCGCACTTAATGGTCCTTAGGGACACAGTTTGGCACGGTGGTCCCAAGAAGGTTATAGTTGGAGATGATGGTGTTTTGAGGATGCAGGGTCGTATGTGTGTGCCTAATGTCGATGGCCTTTGTGAGTTGATTCTTGAAGAAGCTCACAGTTCGAAGTATTCTATTCACCCAGGTGCAGCCAAGATGTATCAGGACCTGTGACATCATTATTGGTGGCAAAGGATGAAAAATGATATTGTTACTTATGTGGCTCGTTGTTTGAATTGCCAACAGGTGAAATATGAGCATCAGAGACCCGGTGTTTTACTTCAGCAGATAGATATCCCTGAGTGGAAGTGGGAGCGTATCACTATGAACTTCATTTTTGGACTCCCACGGACTCAGAGGAAGTTCGACGTCGTTTAGGTTATTGTGGATAGGCTGACTAAATCAACACATTCATTCCGGTAGCAAGTACTTACACTTCGGAGCGGTTGGCAGAGATATATGTTCGAGAGATTCTTCGCCTTCACGGTGTGCCCATGTCTATCATTTCTGATCGAGGTACCCAATTTACCTCGCACTTTTGGAGGGCAGTTCAACGAGAGTTGGGTACCCGAGTTGAGTTGAGCACAACATTTCATCCCCAGATGGACGGGCAGTCCGAGCGTACTATTCAGATTCTAGAGGATATGCTCTGCGCTTGTGTTATTGACTTTGGAGGTTCTTGGGATCAATTCTTGTCATAAGCGCAGTTTGCCTACAATAATAGTTATTAGTCGAGCATTCAAATGGATCCCTATGAGGCGTTATATGGGAGACAATGTAGATCGCCAGTTGGGTGGTTTGAGCCGGGAGAGGCTCGATTATTGGGTACAAACTTAGTTCAAGAGGCCTTAGATAAGGTCAAGATTATACAGGATCGACTTCGTGCAGCTCAGTCTAGGCAAAAGAGTTACGTCGATCGTAAGGTTCGAGATGTGGCATTCATGGTTGGAGAGGGAGTATTACTTCGGGTATCACCCATGAAGGGTGTTATGAGATTTGGAAAGAAGGGTAAGTTGAGCCCTAGGTATATTGGGCCATTTGAGATTCTTGATAGAGTGGGGGAGGTAGCTTGTAGACTTGCGTTGCCTCTAGGGTTATCCTTAGTTCATCCAGTATTTCATGTATCTATGCTCCGAAAATATCATGGTGACCCATCCCACGTGCTAGATTTTAGATCTGTCCAATTGGACAGAGATTTGACTTATGAGGAGGAGCCGGTAGCTATTCTAGACCGGCAGGTTCGTTAATTGAGATCAAAGAGTTACCTTCAGTTCGAGTGAAGTGGAGGGGTCAGCCTGTTGAGGCAGCTACTTGGGATTCCGAGTCGGACATGCAGAGTAGATATCCCCACTTGTTTGCCAATTCAGGTAATTTTCTATGTCCGTTCGAGGATGAACGTTTGTTCTAGAGGTGGAGATTGTGATGACCAAAGGGTCATTTATAAATTAAGACACTATTCCAGGCTCATTAGCCTTAAAAAGACTAATTTAATTTACCTCCATTTTGCATGCGCAGTCCGGGTATGAAATCACAAAGCTTTTATGTGAAAATATGAAAAATAATAATTTTTGGAATTTAAAATTTAGTTTTAGTTGACTTGGTTCAACATCTTGAGTGAACGGACCCGGATCTGTGTTCCGATGATCCCGAGAGGTCCGCAGTTAAATATGGGACTTGGGCTTATGCCGGAATTGGATTCCGAGGTCCCTAGACTTGGAAATCAATATTTGAAAGAAATTGTTTTGCTGGTTTTTGTATGAAATGAACAAATAAATTAATATTTGAAACCATTTGTGTCAAGCTGTATTTTTGTTCTGGATCCCGGTACAGATTTGTTATAGTATTTAAGTACTATCTGTGAAATTTGGTGAGAATCGGAGTTGATTTGACGTGATTCGGACATCCGATTGAGAAATAGTGAAATTTGAGTGTTCTTGATAAAATGATGAGTTTTGAGGTTAAATTCATAGTTTTAGATGTTATTTCCATGATTTGATCGCACAATCAAGTTAGTATGATATTTTTAGACTTGTGTGCATGTTTAGTTTGGAGCCCCGAGGGCTTGGGTGAGTTTTGGGTAGGCTACAAGATGTTTTACACTTAAGAAATTATGTTCTCATGATTGTTTCTAGTGCGCAGGTAAATTGTTCTTCTCGAACGCGTAGAATAAAGTGCACTGGGGCCATTTCTTGTTCTATGTGAACGCGGAGCTCAGGACGCGAACGCGGGGCACTGGTGGGCTAAAGCTTCGCGAACGCGTCCAGGCCATGCGAACGCAATATGTAAACGGGACTTGGGGAGGGTAGTTGCATTTCTCTATGCGAACGCGGCCACTTGGTCGCGAACGCGGCAGGACCATCGCAAACGCGATGAAGACCTGCCCAGTCATATAAAAACAGTTTAAAAACTCGGGCAGAACCTATTTTTCACCTATTTTCTAACTACAAAGACCTAGAGGCGATTGTCTTCATACAAATTCATCCCCAAGGTGTTAGTAAACAATCCTAAACTCTTCTCTTTCAATTACCCAATGTTATTCATCACTTTTCAATCCAAAATCAAGAATTTTCATGGTAAAAATTGAGGGTTTGGGTAGAATTAGGAAATTTTGTAAAAATCAAATTTTGACCTCGAATTGGGGTCTGATTTCAAAACTAATTGCATATCCGGGCTCGGGAGTGAATGGGTAAACGTAATTTGGTCCGAATCCCGAGTTTGGACCAAACGGGCCTGGGGTCAGGTTTTAACTTTTTTTGAGAAAAGTTAGGAAAATCATAAATTTTCAGTAAAGTTACTTCCTTTAGCCTTAATTAATGATATCAAGCTAATTATAATTAGATTCGAATGTGTTGGAGGTGAATTCGAAAGGAAAAGTTGTAATTGAGCAGTGAGTGACCTGCGAATTTGAGGTAAGTGCTTGGTTTAACCTTGACTTGAGGGAATAGGAACCCCAACTTAATTGCTATGTGAAATTATATGTGTGGGGTGTATAGGTGAGGTGACGAGTATCTATATGTACCCCCAAATTATCTGCTTAACATGATCCCTTTCCCTGTTTCCAATTATTTGCTTTCGGGCTTAATTGTTTCATGATCATTGATGTTTATATGTCGATTTGGATTCGTTAACTTATTGATAAGTATTATTTCAAGTATTTTTGAAGTGTTGGTTGTTCTCTTGGTTTTGTTATGTTACATAAGGATTGAGCGGGATGTCAGTGTTACGATATGTATATAATTTCCGATTGGTTTCGTTGTGATATGATAATTGATAAAGTTTATGAGTTTTACAACTTTTATTTACAACTGTTGATACAAAATGTTGTGCCTGAATTGTGAAAGTTTTCATAAATAAACTGATATGATATGTCTGGTAGGAGCGGGTTGCACGCCACAACAAGGAGCGATAAGGGTGGACAGGTGGGATCGGGTTGCACGCTGCAACAGGAGAAATTAGGATGATATTTATATAGGGAGGAGCAATAAGGGTGGACATGTGGGAGCGGGTTGTGCGCCGCAACAAGAAGCGATAAGGGAGAATATTTATGTTTTACTGATTTTCAAAAATAAGGATTTGGAAAACTCCGATTTTATTAAAAAGGTTTTCATACTGTGATTTTTACTGTGATTTAAATCGAAACTTGAAAATTTTGAGGAGTTGATTATAGCCGATATCTGAAAAGAATTATCCGAGTTGTTTTTACTTACTGTTGTAATTTACTGGTTATTTAATTTATTATTATTATTATTATTATTATCTTTTCTTGCTTTATTATATATTATTCACAGGTTATATTGTTAATGCCACGCCGTAGCCTCGTCACTACTTCATCGAGGTTAGGCTCGACACTTACTCAGTACATGGGGTCGGTTGTACCTATACTACACTCTGCACTCTTTTGTGCAAATCCGACCAGAGTTAGGAGATTTTAGTAGCTGCGCATTTTCATTGGAGACAAGAGGTAGATCTACTAGCATTCGCAGACTCCTGGAGTCTTCTCTACACTATTTAGTTGTTGTTTTATTTCATTCGAAATAGACATATATACTTCTTGCAACCCATTATTTGTAGTATTATTAGTAGTTCGCGAATTGTGACACCAAACCCTGGGTAGTCTTATAGTTATATATTTAGTTCGTGGTTCGACTTATTTATTCTTTTATTATTTTATTCGTCAATATATGCACTGAAATTAATAAATTTAGTTTATTTCTTAATTGTCATGTTACAATTAAATAGACTTTAATAGAAATTAATTAAATAAGTTCTAACATTGGCTTGCCTATCAAATATTGTGTTAGGCGCCATCACGATCTCGTGGGTTGAAAATTTGGGTCATGACAAATATAACCAAAATCGAGTATAGAACACTTACCCCAATCCATATGATGAAAATTACCTCCAAAAATTACCCAAATTCGAGCTTCCCAACTCAAAATATGACCAAATGAACAAACCATCGATATTAAGTATTTTTGCCCAGTTGTTCTGCCTCGTTTCGTGTGCCAAACAATCCTGAAACTCGCTTTTGATGCCTCCAATGCATTTCTTGGAAAATTTCAGTCAAGTTAGGATTAATCACTCCATTTGACCTTATAATGAAGGTGATATGTTGCTTTCAATATTTGAAAATAGTGCAAAAAATTAATTATGAAGTCAGTGATAATTTCATAATTAATCTGAAAAATCTAGTAGCCCAATTCTTAATAAAATGAACATAAACTCCTCATACGATGTCCAATTCGACGATTCTTTTTGCTATGGCTCCATAATTACGATACAGATCTAATGTTCAATCAAAACAGAAATTGGAGCTCATTTGATTAATGTGGTACTATTTATTCTTGAAGAGACGACGTTGAAACATAAGAAAAACGAGCGCAATACAACTCAAATCTATCTGAAACTCACCCGAGCCCCTCGAGACCCTTTAGAACATACCAACAAGTCTCGTAACATAACACAGACCTACTCGAGGCCTCAAATCACACATAATAACATCGAAACAATGAATCGCACCTCAAATCAAAAATCAGTGAACTTTGAACTTTAAACTTCCAAAACTCGCGCCGAAACGTATCAAATCAACCGGAAATGAACTCAAATTTTGCCAGTTTAACTAAGTTTTTTCTTTCGCGAAAAACATTCTTTTACTAAAAGTTCTTTTTTTAAATTAAGGTGTTTAGTCAAGATTTTAAAAGTAATAAAAGTACTTTTGAGTAAGCGAAGAAACAGTTTTTTGAGAATAAAAAAAAAAAATTTCTTCCCTTAAGTACTTTTCTGGGAAAAAAAATTGCACAAAATAAATTTAGAAGTACTTTTTAAAACACTACTTTCTGCGCTAAAGTGTTTTTTAAATTAATTAATTATATACAAATTATTTGTCACCAAAGTAATTTTGAAAAACACAGATCTCAAAATAGCACTTCTTTTCTTTTCCTTTTACGGAGAAATCTTCTCTTCCTCGTAATTCAAACACGTCAATTGTCATCGAAAGGAAGACATTTACTTACATCTAAATTTAACACTAAATCAGCTTAATTATCATGGCAAGTGACCAATAGATCTAAGAATATGTATATTAATTTTTAATGATTAAGTAATAAAGTTAATGTAATTACAAATATTACACACATGTTGATTTGATGTAAGTACACAATACAAGCTTTTCTATATTGATAAAATAATTTTTAGACACAATTTCGATATAAGGAAATGATTCTACAATATTTATTTTTTTATGGAGACAGTAGTGATATTATATTTGCTATTCTCCAGTGAAAATAATAATAACATCATTAAAATATATTAGTAATGGATCATCAAAAAAGACATAGGAACGTAACCAATCGACTAGTCCTTATTTATTTTTGTATTTGTTTCCTTTTAAAGGAGAAACTCTGCTAGTCATCAAACTTGAAACACAACCATTGACAGTTGAGTCAAAAATACAATCTCTACATTTATGAAATTCGTCTCTATATGTAAGCAGTAAAGATATATAATAATACAGGTCTGAGCTGTGTGTTAAAATGACTAGTATAGTAAATAGGGTATGGTTCCAATGCTGGCTTTGGAGTTCATGCGAGTATTTCAGAAAGCTAAAATTGGGAAAAGTGAGCTGGCTTTTCTCTCTGTCCCTGCCCTTCTTCATATATTGCAGAAGTTCAATCTGAAAGCTACTTTGACTTCTTTATCAATTTTTATAATTATAATCACGATTCTTCTTTTTCTACTTTTGACAAATACTAGCAACAGAATTAGTAACATGATCAAAAAATTGTGTACATACATACAGTATCTATAAGTGATTCACAACAACAACAATATACCCGTTAAAATTCTACTAGTGAGGTCTGGGGAGAGTAGAGTGTACGCAGACCTTACCCCTACCCCGAAAAGAGTAAAAAGACGGTTTCCGAGAGACTCTCGGCTTAACAGAAGAAAAAATAATATCAGAAAAGAAACAAAAGACAAGACATGTAACAACAAAAGATGTCAGAAAGATAATAACATCAACGAATAAGTGAAAAGACAATAACACAAAATTATGCAAAACAACAATGTGAACACAACATAGACCTCTAACAAACCTAAACAAAACTCTATCACTACCCGGTACAAAGAGGAAAGAACTCTCGACTACCCCCTAGCCTACCACCCAAATGCTCGACCTCCACATGTTCCTATCAAGAGTCATGTCCTCTAAAATCTGAAGTCGCGTCATGTCCTGCCTAATCATCTCGCCTCAAATACTTCTTAGGCCGCCCTCTAACTCTTCTCTTAGATGTCAAAGTCAACCGCTCACACCTCCTAACCGTGGCATCTATGGTTCTTCTCTGCACGTGCCCGAACCACCTAATCCTCGCTTCCCGCATCTTGTCGTCCACGGGAGCAACGCCTACCGTGTCCCGAATATCTTCATTCTTTATCTTATCCAGTTTAATATGTCTGCACATTCATCTCAACATCCTCTTTCATTTTCTGGATTTGTGAATTATTCACTGACCAACACTCAACCCATACAATATAGCTGGTCTAACCACCACTCTATAAAACTTACCTTTGAGTTTCGGTGACACCTTCTTGACGTCACACAAGACTTCAGACGCTAACCATCATTTCATTCACCCCACCCCAATACGATGCGTGACATCCTCGTCGATCTCCCCATCTTCCTGGATGATTGACCCTAGGTACTTGAAACTTTCTCTCTTTGGGATGACTTTTGAGTTGAGCCTCACTAACCATGTCCGCTTTCCCCGTCACGCTGTTGAACTTACAATCTAGATATTCCGTCTTAGTCCTACTCAACTTGAGACCTTCGGATTCTAGAGTCTGCCTCCAAACCTCCAGTCTCTCATTAATGTCGCATCGCGTCTTATCAATCAGAATTATATAATCAGCGAACAACATACACCATGGCACCTTCCCTTGAATATGGTGTGTCATGGCGTCTATCGCCAGGGCAAATAAGAATGGGCTAATCGCAAATCCTTGGTGTAACCCATAACAACCGGAAACAACTCTGAATTACCTCCCGCGGCCCTGAACGAGTCGTAGCTCCATCATACATATCCTTTATCGATCTAATGTATGCTACCAACACCCCTTTCACCTCTAGGCATCTCTAAAACATGTCCCGAGAGACCTTGTCGTACGCTTTCTCTAGGCCAATAAACATCATGTACAAACTCCTTTTTTTAATTATGTACTGTTCTACTAACCTCCTGATAAGGTGGACAACTTCCGTAGTATTATGAGTGATTCACAAAATCTTGCTGCAAAATCTTGATATACAATACTTGTGACTTGTGGTATTCTTTTTTACTTCCTTGAAAATTCCGCTGTTTCCAATTTATTTTCTGTTGCTAATGCGTTTCAATTTCCACAATTCACGCCTTCTTTTCTACGTACTAGTCTATCTATATTTTCTTCTTTTTACTTCCAACATTTAGGTAATAATAACTGTGGATTTTTTTAATAGGGTAATAACAGGCTACGTATAGTGTGTCTATGTGATAAACTCATAAACATAGCTCGAAATTGATCATATCCCAAAAAGATGATGCTTACCTACAATTGTCACCAAAGAGAAAATGGTGACTTCCTATTTTCCTTTAACCTCAGTCTGTCAATTTTTATCGTTTTTTACAGAGAGATGAGAAAGTCACCATCTTTGGTCTTGTCATTTAGCTGAGAAGGAGAGAGAGAGAAGATGAAGGGACTGCTTCTGCTTAGTGCTTAGCCAAAGAAAACGTACCATACATAAACCACCAAATGGTCATTTCTTATAGGATCCTTTGGGATACGAGCTGTTTTACTTGTAAATAGTGCTAATTATTATATAAAACAAACCAGAAGTTTTTGAGCTGTTCAGTTCTTCACCTCTTTTTTCTTTTTCCTCTGAGAAGAGACAAAGTTTTTTAATTTGACTTAGGGCTGTCTCTTATCAGTTCAAGATTTTACGCAAAATTAGTATTAGTTCCAAATCAAGATCCCAAGTTTTGGTAAAGAAATTTTGCAAAGAAAAAGAATTGTACTCCCTGCACAAAATAGTACCAAGTACACAGAATTGTAGCTAATTCACTATTGCACCATTAGCAATATTATTATGCATATATACACATACCACTACGCTTCTTCTTTCATTTCATTGGTAACAGTAATACCCCAGTCTTAGTTTTGCAGGCGCCGTCCTCCTTTTTTCCCTCTGTCCCCTCAGCCCCCTTACCTTTTGTTCTCTTTCTACCAAAACACAATACCCCCTATACTATTTTCTTGCAAAGCTTTCTCATATAAACCATATATATCGAAGCAAAAACTCAAAAACTTTACAAAGGAATATTCATCATATGAACATGGTGGGGTCTCTTTCTTTGATTTATTCTCTTGTTTAATTGCACTCACTGAATATATATTCTTATCTTTTTTCTTTTTTTTTGGGTATCTTTATGTGCAGTTGGAATATACACAACTTCCTCAGTGGCTTGTTGCACTGCTAACAGAGAAATTCTTCAACGCCTGCATAATTCACGAAGATGCTAAGAAGAATGAAAAAAATGTGTTCTGTTTGGACTGTTGTGAGTGTATTTGCCCTCACTGTTTGACCCCTCACCGTTCTCACCGCCTTTTGCAGGTCCATTTTTTTCTTACAAAATTATCTCAATTTTCATAAAACATGTTGAATTATGTACATGCTTTTAAAAATGATGTTTTTTTTTGGTACTGCAGATTAGGAGGTATGTGTATCATGATGTTATTAGGCTTTGTGATGCTGATAAATTGTTGGACTGTGCTTTTGTTCAAGTGAGTATTTGACCAAAATTTGTCACCTTCTGAATTTCTTCTTTTTTTTTTCTTTGATTATCTGAATAGTGTGTTCCCTCTTTTTTGGTCTGCAGTCTTACACTTCAAACAGTGCAAAAGTGGTATTTTTAAACCATAGGCCAAAAACAAGGCCGTGTAGAGGCTCAAGTAACACCTGCATCATATGTGAAAGAGGACTTCAGGACCCATACCTCTTTTGTTCCATCTCCTGCAAGGTCTGTTCTCCAATTTATTAATTTCTAAAATTGGAAATAAGCAATTTTTTGTTAATATTTTTTAATTTTGTCACCGATCCATTTCCTATGTATTAACCTGGATATGGCTTGGTTTTGTTACAGATTGAACACATACTGAAAACTGAGGGCAAACTTTCCAAGTATATCTACAAGTGTGATTATATGACCCTGTCTGAACCGGGTTTAGACGATGGTCAAATGACCCCTGACACCATTCTTGAACCGGTTGATTCAGGTTCGAGTTGCAGCGGTGGAGCTGTCGGGGAAATAGGCTGCCGGACTGTCGGATGTACAGCGACGACAGAGGTTGTAAGGAAGAAACGCAGCACCCTCTCGGCTTTCCGATCCGCGTTTCAGCCTGTTTGTGGACCGGGTTCGGAGATGTCTGTTTCTATGATGAACCGGAGGAAGGGTACGCCTCAGCGGTCTCCGCTTTACTAATTGTGTTTAATCGGGAGAGATTATGGAAGCTGGGAGGTAGGATTAAGAACTATAATTGGAAATTCAGTTTTAAGGGCAAATTAGGAAGAAAAATTTTACCTCCCAATTTTGTAGAATGGCTTCTTTCTCTCCCTTATCTGACATAGGGCTAATCATATGGAAGCTATATTTCTATCTCACATAGAGAAACAAATTAATACAGGAGTTTAGTATCGATATTCTGAATTTAGTGTAACAATTATACCTAACTTTTGGTTGCATGTACTTGCTTTTGCTCGTGGTTTGATGCTTTTTTTGTTGATTTAGTTCAATGATTAGTGTTTCTTAGTAATGCTTTGGCCCAATTTTATGGCAATGTTTATTGTTTACAGCTTTCACTATGATTTGTTGCATTCCAATTTTATGGCAATTTTTTTAATAAGTTTGTCACTGTAATGATACAACTTTACTCTTTTATTAGGTTAACTTGTATTTTAAGTAACTAAGTAATGGGGGTTGCATGTGCCTATTTTGTGCTTACCTTTCTTTACGTAGTTTTTAGTGTAGTATTAGGTCTTTATTTAAAGTTTATGAGATATGCGTATATGCATAAGTTAGGATGAAAACACAAAATTTCCTTTTTTTAACTAAACAGCAAAAATTGCATTACTAACCTTCTACGTATGATGCATTCACCTTCATTTGTCATTTGATATAGAAAGTTAATTAAAAGCTTGGTTAAATAGTTCTAATAGTACAACAAGTAACAATTACGCTGCAATTCTAAACAGAGTTGGGGTCGGGCGACATTATTATTAAAGAACTAGGAAAATATCATAGTGTGTCATTGTTGCAAAATTTTACTATCTTAAAATGGAGTAAATGCATACATACTTCTGGCACCAGATGGTTAGAATTTGGATGGAGAAATCCTCCCACATATTCATGTAAATATACAAAAATCAATAGGCTATAGGCTGTCTTCTTTCTTTTCTTCTTCCCTAGAACAGAACCGTGACAAAATCTAGAAATATTTTAGTAAATGGTTTTTCAGCCGCAGCCTGTTTCTCTTCCCCAAATGCGTCTTCTTCGTTTTTTGAGAAAGCCAAACTCTTCACATATGGGATGTGATTAAAGTTCAAGACCTGATAATTGACATTATTTTTCAGTAGTTGTTAAATATAATTAGATTTATAATACTTAGTTCCTTTTAGATGTAATGTAGTAGTTTTTCTTCTTATTCTATTTATAATGTGAATTGTTTTCGTGAGTACACGATAACACAGTTTGTTTTCCCAGCTAGAGTTAAAATAACATACTATCGGAAAGAATGACAACTTGAAATATTGTAAGTTGAATGATAAATGACTCAATCATGGCACAGCCCAATCTAATTTTTTTTTTTTTTTTTTGAAAAAACGGGCAAGTACAAAACCGAAAGAAAATGTTAATACTCATAAATATTGAGAATTTGACCTTGCTGTATAAGCTACACCTCACCAGTAAAAAACAAGTATACTACTAGCTTTTTGTAAATATAGTATTATATATTGACGGAAGGCAGGCATTGATCAACTAAAAGACGCTCTTTGTTTCTCTGGATGATCACCGCTCACATTTCAGAATTAACCTCTCCGATGAGAAAGTTAAGGTTGTCTAGGTTCGTCTTTCTCAATTTTGTTTACAAAACAAAAGTAGTGTGAAAATGATGCATTATTTACTTTTTAGTTGCAAGAAAATTCAATGGGCAACTAACCCCAAGGACAAGATAAATTCAAAAACAATGGTTGGTGGCTATGATGTTGAGGGGAATAAATGCAAAGGATCTTTGTGGTCATTTCATTAGATCTTCCTTTTTGGGTTTCGTTGTCTATATGGGCGCCCGTCTAATTCGATATAGTACAATTACTTAAGACTACAAATATCACTTCCTATTAATTTTTTTAATTCTTGAATTCGAATTCATAATCTCTAGATGGAGGGATTCTGTTCATTTCAGCACAACCCTTATCTTTGATTTTCTGTATTGCTCCATTTAATTCCCCCTAGTAACCCATTTGGCTTAAATATTTAACACAGTCCCTGCTCTATATTGTTTGACTAACTCACTTTTATTTCCAAACTTCTATCATTTTACACTAATGGTGTAATCTGGGTCGGGCTTTGGCCAAATGAATCAACGAGCCGGGATAAACGGGCCCGGTCCAGGCGGGCTTGGATCAGGCGTGCCGGGGCCAAACGGTCCCGGATCAAATGGTCCTAATGGGTAGAACCGGCCTGCTGCGGGCTTAAGCCCACATGGGCCCGGGTTAAGTGGACCGGGCCCACGGGCCTAAAAGATACGAGCTATTTTTCTTTAAATTTTTTTTTATCTAAAACAATTTCTTGTAAATATTATGACATAAATCTTGTAATTAAAATTTAAAACACAAAAATAGTAATGAGATATTTAAACTTGCACTAAAAAATCTAAACGGCTAGTTTTTTAAATTCTAGCCGTTTGCTATTTTAAAAATAATAATTTTTTTAATGTAATTATATTATATTATCTAAAGCAATTTATTGTTAATTATATTATATAATTATGACTTATGTCTTGTAATTCAAGTTTAAACACAAAAAAAAATGTAAATAAATATTCAAGGAAATGTCTCACAAATTTTTTTATTAATACGACATTTAAAAAAATGACAATATCTTTCTTAGTCTTCGTCTCCCCAATGGAATGAGCACAACAAGGTACTAATACCACTATTAAAAGGAAAAAAAACTAATCAAGTTGTGCCAAAATACAAGTTACATGTTAATCTATATATTATCTCTAACAAATTTCATAAATCCTTCAAGGTTTGGAGGAATTTCCGTTGGTGGTGGCGGAAAAGAAGCTTGTTCATCACCGCTTCCGGGCGAAGCAACATCCTCCGCAAGTTCCGCTAGCATTTCTTCATAAGCTTCGTCTATCTCCGGTTGTGATCCAAGTAGTCCAAAATTTTTTCTTTCTAAACGGATCCAATCTCTATAGAGTACTGATTTTTCCAAGCTCTCCCTCATAGACGCTCTATGATCACCGATTTGGAGTCTTGCTTGACTGAAAGCACTCTCCGATGCCACTGTTGAAGCTTGAATACTTAAGATATCTCGAGCCATCGTTGAAAGGACCGGATAGTATTTTTCTGTGTCTTTCCACCATTCCAAAACATTGAAGGTGCCGTCAGGATTCTCTGTTTCAAGTCCCTGCGACAAATTAACTTGAAGCTCATTTAGTTGTGAACTATCACTAATATTATCACCTTGAGAACCCCTGAACCCCGTCCAAGAACTAAGTGATTTTAGTCTCGCAGATCTTTTAGATGACTGCGAGCTAGACGAGGTAGGAGTTGGAACATTTGCTCTAACATGATCTAATGCAACTTGATAAGCATTATAAATTGTTTGAGCATTTATTTTAATTGAGGCTTTTTCATCTATAAGTGTATCATATTCCTCAGTTGAAAGTGGTAAAGCATTATAAATTTGAGTATACCAATAGTGAGAACCTCCTAATTTCATGGTAGGATTTAACATGGTTGCAACACCATAAAGAGGAGGGGGGGATAGGGAAAAAATATTTTTTAAACTTATCTTTCACATCATCAATAGCACATTGGTAAACTATCTCACCCTCTGAAAATTGAGTAAATAATTCTGCAAGTGATGAAATATAAACTAAACAGTTAGAAATAGTAGCATAATATTGCCCAAATAATTCGTTTGTAGCAACATGAAAATGTTCTAAAAAATCTAGAAGAATTTTAACATTAGCCCAATCTTGATTTGTAAGGTGACCATCATCATCATCATCATCATCACTAACACGGGCATTATACGTTGCCATTATTGGGTTTCTATATTCATATGCAACAACTAAACTTTCATACAAGTAATTCCATCTAGTCAGACAAGGTTTAGGAACCTTTCTTTCTCTAAGGCCAAATTCATCATATTTTTTATAATTTTCTCTAACTCTACTTCTACGGTTTGAATAAAAAAGGCAATGAAGAGCGAATTTAACCTTTGCATTTCAACATTTAAAGTTTTCAGACCATCACCGACGATTAAATGGTAAATATGACAAATACATCTAACATGAAAAATATTACTAAATGCAGGACTTAGTGTAGTTGTAAGAAAACCTATAGCATTAGTGTTACTAGAAGCATTATCCATTGAAACTGACATTATTTTATCTCTAATGCAAAAATATCTATAAATATCTGCAACTGTCTTAGCAATAAACTTACCTGTGTGGCTTGAAGTAATTATTCTATAAGCAATAATCCGTTTTTGCATTATCCAGTCCTCATCAATCCAATGAGTGGTAACACTAAGTTAATCACAGTTATTACCATAGTAATAGAAACACGATTACTAATATGAGTAAATAAATAACGTAAATATTGCTCATATTCATGTTTATATTTATAAATATCATCCTTTACGGTTGTGAGAGGCCATCCTTTGAAAGTAGGATTATAAATTCTTCTAATATAATGGACAAAGTGAGGGTTAGAGGAAAAACTATATGTAAGCACATAACAGTAACCATTTTTGCCAATTCTTCACGATCCTTATTTGGATCCTAATACAAAATGCCACCAGTAACAGTGTTAATTCCCAGTTGAACTAGATTTGAACCGGTACTAGTGTTAATTCCCTGGGTACCTATACTTGTCCCCTCTTGCTTAACTTTCATTTGAAGTAATCTAGTTTTATAATTAGGGTGTTTCATTATGTGTCTGGTCAAACTACCTGTACCGCCACTGTCTTAGTAAATTTATGAGACATCAAGACGCCACAAGTTTTACACTTAGCCTTATTTGATCTCTTAGTTGAGTAAAAAAGTGCCAAACAAGTGATGTTTCGGACCGTTTAGAAGGTTTGCCTATTAAAAGTAGGGGTTGCTACAGGAGGGTCAGCCGGGATATCATTTGGATAATTATCAGTTTGATTAGCAACAAGACTAGTAGGTATATCATCTAAATCCGGTTGCGTTTCATCTAAATCAACATTTTTCTTTGAAATACCATAAAGAGAATTCATATATTCATCATTTAATTGTGAACCTGGTGTAAGATCATGTATAAATTGACTATTGGTAAATTGAAAACAAGGGTTATCACTATAAAAAATAATAGGCGGAGGAGGACGGGTAACAGGTCTAGGTCGGGTAGCCGGGGGAGTAGTAGTAGCTTGCCTACTAGATTCACCAATTTTAGCTTTTCCCTTACCACCAAACATTTTTTTAAAGAAAAGTCCATATTAATTATAAGAAAAATAAATTAAACAAATAAAACTATAATATTAAAACTTAAGAGTTGGAACGAGCTTACCGAATTGTCGAACAACTTCTTGAAAATTGTATAATGTTGAAGACTTGAATACTTCAATTCCCCAACTTCATATTTTTTCACAAATTGCAATAATAAAGTAAGCAATTATAGAAGGAAATTAGAGAGAGATTGATGATTTTGTGAGTAAAAATGAAAGAATGAGGGGTATTTATAGTTGAGAATATGAAAAAAGTGTAATTATAAAAAGTTTGGGGGTCAAATGACTATTTTAAAAAAAACCAAACGGCTAAAATTAAAGGGCCAACAACTAGATTTTAAAATTCTGACCGTTGGCCATTTTTTAAATATTAAAAAATAGCCGGTGGACCCAAAAGGCCCGTTTGGCTCGTTTGAACTGCCCAAGCCCGCCTTGCCGGTCCCGGGCTAAACGGGCTCGGGCTCACGATCCCTCCCCAGGCACACCCCATATGAGTTCACAAGCCCGTCTAGACCGGACCCGCCACGGGCCGGCCCGTTTAACCCACAAGCTCATATGGGCCACGGGCCTGATCCGATCACGGGTCAGCCCGGCCCACCTGCCAGCCTAATTTTACACTGATTGAAGCTATAACTATAGTTTACGTAAAAAAAAGCTGTCACAAATAATGAGGTACTATTATTAGAATTGGAGTCGTTAGACGTTCTTGTTTTTGGCCTACACATTTATTTAGTTTGGTTATTGACTTGTTGGGTTCACGAAACTTCACATTAATCTCTATGCTCAAAATTTCAACTGTTTGTCTAGTTGTAGTAAAAAAGACAAAAACAGGAGAAAATGAAATTGTAAAGAAAAACATACATGGAAGTGACGGCATATTTTTTCTTCTCATTTGTTCTTAGGCAAGGGAGTCCTTGAATTCTATTTAAAGTATAACGATTCAACGTAGATATGCTTGTACAAGGGTGTCTGGTCAATTTTTTGTGTTTTCATTGTCAACTTCCAAACTTTTGAGCTACTATATATATCAATCATTTATGACTCCAAGAGTTTCTTCACATCCTTCCTTTGCACGATAAAGTAACACGCCTTTTGCTCCATTGTAAATATCGGACACACTTATGAAAAATATTGTTTTATAATTTGAGTATATTTATAATTTATAACTCCTAAAATGAGTAATAATTGTTGAGTGACATTTTGAAAATTGTATAGATCAATTATTGAAGCAAAGGGTAATTTTGAAGAAAAAGAAAATGTGTTCGTGGTAGTAGCATTCTGGCAGACGTGGGTCATTTTGATATTATCCATGATAAAATTACTTGATTTCCTATTTTCCATGATAAGTAACCATCTCACCAAAAATGAAACCATAAACTCTCAAGTGGTGAGAGGAGTCAGCGTAATAAAGGAAAGAGTGGCGAAACCAAAATAATAAACAACTTAAAGTCGTTGGCCTATTTCTTAGAAAAGATCAGTATAGTGGTAATAATTCCTAGTTGATAATTGAGTTCCAAGAACGACAATTTCTTACAAAAAGGTACAAGTAGTGTTAAATAATTCTTTGTTGATTATTGAGTTCAACCATATGCATAGCTGGATTATATTGGATATTTGTGCGTTAGGGGTATATGTATGTCCTTGAAATTAAGATGAAATGTAATAAAGGGAAAAAGGATACCATTTTTTTTATACAAAGAAATAAAAAGAATGGTCGAGAGAGGCATTAAATGGATATGGGTTTTCGTGGATGCATGCGAATATCATTCATAGCGTCATATACATTCTGATAGCGCAGGAAAGTGTACGATCTGTTCCCTCTTCAGGGTAATTACATATCCATTGACTCCTTGGACTGGAGCAATACTCAACTTTGTCTCTCAGACACAATTTATGAATTACAAAATTAAATGAAAAAATATACTCCTTTATCTCTTCATTTATGTGATGCACTTTTTTTTTTAATTTGATTCAAAAAATAATAAGTACTTTTTTATGTAGAAATAATTTAACTTAAAGTTTCTCGTTTATCCTTAATTAGATTATTACAACCACACAAACTTCAATGACTTATTTTAGACCATAATATTTTTTAAAACAAAAATCATAAACTCAACGTAATCAAACTACATGGCATAATTAAAATGAGACGAAAGGAGTATTATTTAACCGCAGTAAAGCAATAATATAAATACGAGACACATATATTATAGTATTCATTTATTTGATATAACTACTGAGTGAATAATAGGAGCAGACATAGTTTGGGCAAATTCATAAACCAAACCGAAATCCAATTTTGCTGGATTTTTGGTCTGATTTTCGGATTACGGATTTTGGATTGAATTTTTTAAATTTTTGAATTTCGGATTGAATATTGGATTTGATACTTTGGATTTTTGAATATCCGAAAATCCGAATTTTTATATTTTATATTTAGTCAACTATCCATATGCCTCCAAGAATAAGTTCAAAACCTTACCTATGAGATATTATCATATATTCAATATTAAATACTAAGTTAATATCATAATACTTTCGATTTAGACATAATTTTACTATTACTACTTCTTATCGACTGTATTAATGTCTCTATTGTATTTTCTCTATTGTATTTCCTTGATAATAATTGTATTACTTGAATACTATATTTGAATTATTGCGGTGAGAATGAAATTTTTTTCGGGCAATTTAACATGAGTACTTCATTTAGATATTTATTTTTGTAAAAATAAGACACATCTCAACTTGTAAGCTCACAACCGAAAATTCAAAATATCCAAACCGATTAATCAGAAATCGAACTTAAAAATTCCAATCAAATCCAAGCTTATTTGGATTGGATTTGGATTGTCATTTCTTCAATCCAAAAATCAAAAATCTAAACCGAAATTTTCATATCTAATCTGAACTGCCTGAACAGGCCCTAGTAAATAATATTGTTTCTTATTAGGGCTGTCAAATTTTAACCAAGCCCAAATGACCCACCCAAGACGCCCAAGTAAGGGTGGCAGGTGGGCCGGACCCGACCTGGGCCCGCGGGCTATACGGGCTAGCGGGCTAAACGGGCCGGCTCGTGGGGGGTCCGTGCTTGGTGGGCTTTAGGCCTGTGGGGGATCGGTTCTAAGTGTTGGACCCGTGAGCCCGGGCCCGTTTAGCCCGGGTCCGGTAAGCGGGCTTGGGCCGGGCCAAGCGGGCCCAACGGTAAAAATTCAAAAAAAAATTAAAAATTAAAAAAAATGGCCAACGATCAGATTTTTAAAATCTAGCCGTTAGGAGCCTCAAAAGAGCCGTTTGGCATGTTTAAAAATTAGCCATTTGGCCCCCAAACTTTGTTTTAACCCCAAACTTTTTATAATTACACTTTTTCCCTTTTCTCAACTATAAATACCCCCTCATTCTTTCATTTTTACTCACAAAAATATCAATCTCTCTCTAATTTTCTTCTACTATTGCTTACTTTATTATTGAAAATTGTGAAAAATTGTGTGAAGTTGGTGAATTGAAGTATTCAAGTCTTCAACATTATACAATTTTCAAGAAGTTGTTCGTCAATTCGGTAAACTCGTTCCAACTCCTAAGTTTTAATATTATAGTTTTGTTTATTTTAGTTTGTATAATTATAATTAATATGGCTTTTTCTTTGAAAAAAATATTTAGTGGTAAGGGAAAATCTAAAGTCGGTTAATCTAGTGACCAAGCTACTACTCCTCCCCCGGCTCCCCGACGTAGATCTGTTACCCGTCCTCCCCCACCTATTATTCTTGATAGTGATAACCCTTGTTTTCAATTTACTGATAGTCAGTTTATACATGATCTTACACCAGGTTCACAGTTAAATGATGAATATATGAATGCTCTTTATGGTAATCCAACTATCTATGAAAATGATGAGGAAGATGATGATTTAGATGAAACTCAACCCGATTTAGATGATAAACCTAGTAGTACTCTTGTTAACCAAACTGATAATAATCCAAATGATGCCCCGGGTGACTCTCCTGTAGTAACCCCTACTTTTAATAGACAACGTGCTAAACGGGCCGAAACATCTCTTGTTTGACATTTTTTTACTCAACTAAGAGATCAAAATAAGGCTAAGTGTAAAACTTGTGGGCTGTTGATGTCTCATTAATGACCACCGTGGCGGTACGGGTAGTTTGAGTAGACACATATTGAAACACCCNTAATAAAATTTATAAGGCATTTCCTTGAATATTTGTGTTTACACTTGAATTACAATACATATCTAATAGTTATATAATATAATTTACAATAAATTGTCTTAGATAATATAATATAATTACATAACAAAATTTTGTAACTCTAGAATAACACTTATATAATACACTTATACATGATTTATAAGAAATTGCCTTACGTAAAAAAATAAAAAAAAAAATAGCCCGACCCGTTTAGGCCCTTTTGGCCCGCGGGCCCGACCCTTTTAACCCGGGCCCATGTGGGCTTAGGCCCGTAGGGGCCGGTTCCACACATATAGCCCGTTTGGCCCGGGACCGTTTAGCCCGGGCCCGCATAACCCAGGCCCGCATAGTCCGGACCCACTTAGCCCGGCCCACTTGGCCCGTTTGGCCCGGGCCCGGCCTGTTAGCCACCCTTGCGCCCAAGGTTGTGTTGGTCATTGATGCGCCCATTTATTGAACGTAACTAATTTTTTCTATCCAACATATCACATCCCATTTAAAGTTGGACAAATTTTTAACTCAAAATGATCAATGACTAAGTGTTTTTTTTTTGTATTATATGTTATATAATAATCATAATAAAAGAAAAAAAGTCTTATTTAGTAATTATACAATTCATAAAAAAATAAAATATCTATATATTATGTTAAAAATACGAAACCTCTTAGCGAAATATCGTTCCCCTTTTTTACCGTTTAAATTTTGATTTCACATTGGATAAATTGGTGATTGTAATTTACTTATTTTTTCTAATATTTTAGACTTTAAAAATCAATTAAATTTTATTTATTGAATTCTTCCTTATTTGACGTAGGTAAAAACTCCTAATATTTAGGAATCTAAAATTGAGTTTGCTTTTACTTATATAACTTTTTTTAATTGTTAAATTATGTTATTATTTTCCTTAAATGTTTCCAAGTTTTTATCATATAAGGAATTTTGTCTTCTTTTTAATCTTGTAGTACTAACCACATAAGAATCATCAAACATGTCAAAATCCATTTTTCGATTTCGTTTTGAACCATATTAATTTTCACATGTGCACGAAGCCTCAAGGTGATTTATAAATTTGTTATTTATAAAAAAAATTATTTAATAATTAATGATGGATAACACGTATATTATATTATACACTAAACATAATTTGATCGTTTAATTGTTTGTGAATATTTATACTTTAAAATTAACTAAAATAATTATACAATAGGAGCTCCAGATATTTAGAAATCCAAACTCGAATGATATTAACTTATATGAATTATTTTCTCATTAAAATTGCATAAAATAACTATATAACTCCTTGATCTACTTCATATCCAAAGAAGAAAAATTGAATTTTAATTTAAACTCCTTATTTGTCAAGATCTAATAACAATCATGAATATTAAATATAAAGAACTAATTGCACCCTATTTTGACAATATTTTTGAATTAAAGGACGAGAATATTAAGGTATATTATCTCATGTTTCGAATGATAAATCCAATCAAAAGTACTATGTTACCAATTTAAATAATAGAAATGAGTGTGGATATAATTAATGATGAACAAGAGTACTTAAAATGTAAAAGTTCACAAAGAATATGAAAGAAGTAATTGTTACTTAAATTGAAAATACCAGTCGATACTCCTTCTATATCAAACGAATTTTAGGTTCTAAAGATATATACTTTTTGCCCCCACCCCCTATATATATCCTTTTAGATGTTTCAATCATCCGCACTAATAATTTTAAAATTTATCGTAATATTAGTTAATAACCAAAAACACAAAAGAGAATTTGCATTTTTTAAAAATAAAAAGAACATACTTTTTGGAACTTTGAAATGAAGAAATACTTGAGAGTATATTTAAAAGTAAGAGAAAAGAGATGCTATAGAAAGATAAATTTGTCAAAGACCAGAAATTTGAATACGTATAATCCTTTCCTTAAGGTTTGATTAAGAGATAGGTGACAAGCTCAAAGATAAACTAACGTTAGAGCCCTTTTGTGAATGATGATAATAGTTCATTAACTACAATTAATAAAAAGTATATTTGAACAGACCAGTATAATTATTAGCCGAGGAATAATTAATTTTATCTTATTAATTCTACTAAAATTTTGATAAATCAATGATGGACTATATTCTTCGTATTTGTTACGATCCGGAATTTCCACCGTCGATACCGTGAAGGCGCCTAACATTTCACTTGCTAGGCAAACCAACGTTAGAATAATTTATTCATTTTTCAATAACTAATGAGAAAGACTGAAATAAATATAACAATCCAAAATAATGTGCGAAAACTAAAATATCTGATACAACCCTGGACTCGATGTCACAAGTGCACGAGCTACTAGAATAGTACAAATAAGGATCTGAAATAACACGAAGTTGTCTGAAAGGAAAGTACACAATTAAATAAAAAAGGAAGGGGGTTCTAGGAGCTGCGGGCGCTGAGCAGATGTACCTCAAGTCTCCACGAGTTGTCCAATCAGCAAAAGAAGTGCAGAGTATAGTATGAGTATAACCGACTCCATGTACTCTGTAAGTGCCGAGCCTAACCTCGACGAAGTAGTGACGAGGCTAAGGCGGGTCACTCACACTACAACATATACGCAGTATATATATAATAAATACCGAAAAGGAAATACGCAACGAAATAAGACAATCAATTGAAGATAATAGCTAAAGCCTCAAGAAATAAGCCAGTGACGTTCAAAATTGCAAATCCTTAGAGTTTCCAATGAAAATATTGAAGATCAACACATCTCCAAGAAATAGAAACAGATCGGTTGTTGCGGCGCGCAACCCGATCCCACTATACAACACATAATCCTCCCTAATTTTACTGTAACAACATCAACAAAAATAAATAATATATATATGTTGCGGCGTGCAACCCGATCCCACCATATAACAATATCAGTATCATAATTCACCTTTATTTCTCCATAACAATCCACCCTTATTCCACCTGTTGCGGCGTGCAATTCGATCCCACCGTATCAGTACAAATTCACCCTTATTCCACCATATTAATCCATCCTTATTTCACCTGTTGCGGCGTGCAACCCGATCCCACCATATCAATACCAAATACTCAATGTGCACAATCAAATCAATACTTCAAATCACAAGAACCTTTACGATCAATAAATACCAAGCTGAACTAAAAAGAAAATATTGTACAACATAAATACTACACACCAAGTCAAGTCCGGTAAATGACAATTAGAAGGTGCAAGAAAGTCAGTTAAGGCAAGTAGCAGCGAATCATGAAAATGTGAAAGAATCTAACATTACTAACCGAAGAAAACACATATCAACAAGTACTCTCTACGTTCCAGTTTATGTGAACCTATTTTCTTTTTGGTCCGTTCCAAAAAAATGACCCATTTCTAAATTTAGAAATAATTTAGCTTAATCTTACAATTCTACCCTTAACGAGAAGCTTTTATAACCATACAAATACCCTGAGCCACTTTTTGACTTGTTTAAGACCACAATTTTCAAAAGTCTTCATTTGTCTTAAATTTCGTGCCCAGTCAAATAGGTTCATATAAATTGGAAAGGAGGGAGTAGCAAATAAGCATGGAAGGCATTTAGAGCAGATAATATTTAAGACAAGGATGGAGATAATTAAGGAAAAACAGAAAATCAGGTAAAATAAGTAATTCAGCGGCGTATAACTGTTTAACCAAAGAATTAGACCCTTTGACTAAAGCTTATTTTTAAGATGAATACGGGTTACTGATAATCAAGATAATGAGAAAAATGAATAATAGACAATATTACAGAAATAAAAGATCGAAATTGATTGTATTCCAGAATCAGATGCCTTTACAAGCTGTTTTCCCCTCCTTTATATAGGAGATTCTTATAACGTACGACTCCTGCTATGGTTACTCATTAATGACTAATTATGACATTAATGAGGCGTTACAAAGAATAACGGTAATAGGGGTTCAGTTACATAACGTTCGAGTAATCAATTGTGGGTCCTTGAATCTGCCCGTAACTTTGTCTAGATTCATTCTGACCGTGCCTCTCTCCCGTTTTGATCAAGTTGAATTTTCCGTGGCTGATAAGTTCGTGAGTTTACTGAACTGTGCCTCTTTGTATCGTACCTCTTCAAAGAGTTACGTCCAGCTGTCGTATTTTCCTGTGTCCACGTGACTAGCTGAGTTGTCAAAAGCTGGCTTACGTGTGAAACTTTTTTTTTACCAATAGAGATAGTCCCCCCACTTACCATATATTTAACGATTAATATTTGGTAAGTGGATATTCATTTATGGCGGGAATATTTTGCAGCCTCTTTTCCTCGAATCATTGTATCCTTCTCTGCACCATAGGCGTCGTTTGTCACTTCCATTTAATGCTCATACCACATGTACTTTTTGGATTGGTTCTGCATTTAATCAGCACCTTTTAGGGCTTTTTGCGGTTGTGCCAGTCCTGAAGTAACATCTTCAATTATCACTTTTCATCATTATTTTCCTTTTTCATCATGTTTGATGGTTGTCTTCAAGTATAAATTCATGTTTTCTTTGATTTACTTCCACGAAACACTTTTCTAACTCTGTTTTTTGTAAAAAACTTTCTTCTTTGCCTTTGTAAACATTTCTTCTTCAAACCAACCTCAAATAGTAATAGATATTAAAAGCTTAGCGCCATCTTCTACTCCAACTAGGAGTCGGAGGGGTGGTAGACTTAGAAGTCTAGGATCCACTCCTTCAAGGGGCTCTTCTTCTTCTCAAATAGTTCCTTCTCCTTCCACTAGATCTCCACTTACTCCGAGATTTAGGGTTTCTCGGTCTTCGTCTAGAGGTAGAGGTGAACGCCTTCGTGAACATGGAGTCGATGAAATTGTCCCTGCTGAGTTCGTTTTCGCTAGGGATAGTCAAGTTCTTGTAGACTAATCTTTTTCTCTTGATAGTGTAGAAAGATATCCAACCCTTATAACTGAGGGTCATATTTCCCTTGTTCATAGGGAATGCTTTTGGAAATCTGACTTTCCTGTCTATATTCCGAATAACAATCAAAGAATAACGTCTTACAAGACGGGTTATTCTTTTGGTTATATGTATCCTTTCACTTTAGGGTTTAGACCCCCCATTGACCCAATTATAATTGAGTTTTGCCATTTTTTCAATATATGCTTAGGACAAGTTGGCCCGCTTGTGTGGCGAGTTGTCGCAAGCCTTAGGAGTTTGGCTTCTTTAGCTTCGATTCCTTTTACCTTCAACCATATTATTCACCTCTATTCTCCTAGATTATTTCGTGAAGGGGTTTTACTCTGACTGCTAGAAACAAAAGAGTGTTAGTAACCCCTGGAGACGATAAGGATAGGGGTTGGTACCTTCGGTATGTCGCTGTACCCACTGCTGGTTTAGTGGGTGAAGAAAATATTCCCTTCCCTGAGAAGTGGAATCGCGCACGTGAGTATACTTTAGCTCACATTTACTTTTCTTGTTTTGACTTGAGATGTTTTATTTAACACCGTGTCTGTTTATTTTTCTCCTTTCAGCAATCATGAATACTGTCGAGAATGTCTCCGGTATTCGTGATTGGGTAGAAAAACTGTTATCTGTTGCTCCTTCTGAAGAAAGATCTTGGAAGTACCTCGCTGGGAGGTACAATTGGCAAGTAAAGACCCACGGTAAGCGAAGCTTTTGTTCTTGCTTCTTTCCTTACTCGAGTCCTTTTTCTTTTGTCGTTTATCTTTTTCCCTTTTTAATAGGATTATTTTCTCATGGGGTGTCTGCTTCCTATATCCCGAAGATGTCCTTGGCTCAAGCCCAGGAAATTATCGTTGGTTCATCTTCCTCGAAGAGGAAGATTAGTTAATCTCGTTCCATGGAGGAAGAGGAAGAGGGTGCTTTAGTGCACAGGCCATGGAGAAGGCGAATGGTTTTAGATGACGAGCCTACTGCCTCAAAATTTCCTTCCGTGTCTGCGATCGAGCCCCCTGTCTTTGATGATGTTTCACATTCCCCTTTTCGTGATGGTATTGATCTTGCTCCTGACGACGTCCCTTTGGCTGCTGTCTTTCCTGCTTCTTTGAGAGAAGTTGCTTCGTCTATTCCTTTGGCTATCTCAACTTCTGCTGCTGCTTTGCCTATTACTTCTTCAACCCTTCAACTTTCCGTGCCTGCTCCTTTGTCCGTGGCTTCTCCAGCTCCTCAACCTTCCGTGCCTGTTGCTACTCCATCTCTGCCTGCTTCCATGCCTTCCGTTAGGGAAGTAGGATCTTCCAGCAAAGAGATGCGGCAGGTGGTAATAGAGGTTCCAGCTGAGGGAAACCTTTTCAAGAAGACGGGTGAGCCTGAAGTGTGGCTCAAGCCTTTAATAGGTCCCGCTGAGAAAGCAAAGCTAGCTAGCCACGGTGCTCTTACATGGGCAAATGAGGTCGTGCATACTTCTTTGAAGGTATGGTGTAAGTTATCCTCTTTCACTCTCGTATATGAAATTTACAATATCTGACTGGTTTACTTCTTGTAGATTAACCTCATAGGCATG
Source organism: Nicotiana paniculata (assembly GCA_005239505.1). Classification (NCBI taxonomy): domain Eukaryota; kingdom Viridiplantae; phylum Streptophyta; class Magnoliopsida; order Solanales; family Solanaceae; genus Nicotiana; species Nicotiana paniculata. The sequence continues at coordinate 34,420 of ML367011.1, read as the reverse complement.
GAACTTATGAAGAGGATTTCAAACACAGACCAAGAGGCAAGAGAGTTGCAGGCAGAAGTTGATAATTGGAAAACACAATATGATATCCTAAGGATTGACATGGACGCTTTAGAAGAGGAGAGGAGTACCTTGAAGCGGCAGATGAGACTTATGGCAGCAGAACTAGTAGTGGCGCGGGCTTCTTGCAGTCAAGCTGACAAAGACAAGAGTGTTCTGGAGTCTTCGTTCGCGGAGTAGCTGTCTCGTGCCTCAGAGGAGATTAGAGACTTGAAGAAATTCCTGGGGCAGAAGGAAGAATACTCAGGAGAGCTCCTGCAATTACTCACTCGTACTCAAGAAGATCTTCGAAGGGCTTTAGACAAAGCTCAAGCTTTAGAAGAGTCTATTGTTCCATTAAGGGCCGCTCATGAAGTTGCGGAGGAGGAGAAGGACGGGCTGAGAGCTGATCTTCAAGTGTGGGCACAAGATTATGAAGATTTGGAAGAGGTGGCTGCTGTCAATGTGAGCTTAGCGTATATGAATTCTCGCCTTGACACGTTGATGGAGATGAGTCAAGAGGGTTTTGACCTTAGTGATGAAATAACCAAAACTAAGGAAGCCATGGAGAAGGCTCAACAGGGTCATAACCTCTCTTCACCTGATGGTGAGATTCTAGCCGCTCATGCCTCTTCATCCCCAGTTGCTCCCGCTCCTTCTGCCTCTGAAGTCAACCCCTCTCTTTGAAAAGATCTAGTTGGTTTATCCCTTTTTTTTTTCTTTGTATCAATTGGTGGTTACCCCCAGTCCCATCGGGGGTAAGTTTGGATTTCTTTTAAGTACCCAAATGAAAACTTAGGGGCACCACAATGTAAATATAAAAATCTTATACGGCTAAGTATAAGTTAATACTTAATTTTAGTCGTTTTTAATATATAAATGTTAGTTCGACTTTTTTTGAGTTTCTGTTTCACTCTTTAAGTCTTTTGCATGCTTTATTTTTTGAGGTTTTAGTTTTACCTTCGATTTTTGCATGTGGAATGCTTTAGACTACTCGTACCTTTTTTATAATGGGTACGGTGTCATATTAAATGTGTGCCTTTTTGTAATAGGCATAGTTTATGGAAGAGGGCCCTTTATAATTGACATGAAGAAGACGTCTCAACTTCATGATAATGCAATAGAGTGATAGGAATTTTACACATGTTTAAGAATGTTTCCAAGGAAAGTTTTTTGTTTGAACTTCCATGACATTTTACATGTGTTTGGTTATCGTCTAAAACTCATGTTTACAACTGTTTTTGTTTAACAGATTTGATATACTCTTGTATTTCGTAACTGTTTTTCATAGGTAACAGTTTTTCGATATTAATACAAGGAAATAACTGTTTTTCACTAGTAACAGTTTTTATAAAGATTGGGGTTTTTACCCGTAACTGTTTTGGAAACAGTTTTCTAATAAATACGAGGGAAATGTTTTCTTGTTCGTAACTGTTTTTATTTGATAAAATTTTCTTGAACAAATGCAAGGGTCCAGATCTTTCATCCATAACTGTTTTATTCGAGAACGGTTTTTTGAATGAGTATATCGATGATGATCTTTTACCCCTAACTGTTTTTGTCACAACAATTTTGAATAAGTATAAAGATGTACATTTCTTTCTCGTGACTAACATTTTGTCTTTCAACCTGAATATGTTCGAAGGTTTTTGCTTTTTGCATTAGGCTTTGTATTTGGATGGCTCTTTTGATTTCTTTCGATTCTGTTCGTGTCACTTGTCTCATTGGGCAGATCGTATTTAGACTCGAGCTTTTGACTTTCTGATAGTCTTCTTTGCTTCGTCTTAGTATTCCATACTGTATAGTCCCCCAAGTGTTTGAGGTTGGAAGAATGAAATCATGAGCACTTGATTATTCCTTTCCTTGTGGTCCTTTTCCTGAAAAGGAAAAACATTCCGGACTCGAAGGTATATAGTTTTTTAGATGATGACTGCTTAACCCCTTTTAAAACGTCCATCAAAAAGTGTAACCCTAGATCGGGAATTGTGTTGTTTCCTCGCGTCTTCGCAGGTCTAATATCATCATCTGGTGATGGGTTAGCTTTGTGCCTATCATCTAAAAAAGTTAGTAAAATTTTTAAATGTTCAAAATAAAATCGAACGTGTGATACTTGACGGGGGGTATTCTTTTCTTTTTAGAAGTAATGATTCTTTAGATGGATGGCGTTCCAGCTTGTTGGTAGAACGCTGCCGTCCATAGCTTCCAACTCATAGGCGCCTTTTCCAGCTATCCCTCGGATTTTGTAAGGTCCTTCCCAGTTTAGATTTAGCTTTCTTGCACCTGCTTCTTTTGTTGATTGAAAGACTTTTTTGAGGATGAAGTCCCCAATTTTAAAGTACCTGACATGAGCTTTCCGGTTGTAATAACTCTCTATGATTTGTTTTTGACTTTCCATCCGTATCAATGCTGCTTCTCTCCGTGGTTCGAGCAGGTCCAGGTTGGTCCTTAATTCATCGCTGTTTTCACCTTCCATGGCTGTCGATAACCTTATACTTGGTTCGCCAATCTCTACAGGTATTAAGGCTTCTGAGCCATAAACAAGTGCGAACGGAGTTTCTCCCGTGGCTATTTTTGAAGTCGTTCTATATGCCCATAGTACCGCTGGTAACTCATCAGGCCAGTTTCCTTTGGCTTTATCCAGCCTCTTTTTTAGATTGTTGATGATGACCTTATTTGTTGACTCAGCTTGACCATTAGCCACGGGGTGGTAAGGCATTGAGGTGATCCTCTTGATTTGCCAACTTTAGAAGAATTCTATGATTTGCGAGCCTATGAATTGTGGGCCATTATCACACACGATCTCCTTTGGTATTCCAAAGCAGCATATTATGTTTCGCCATAAGAAACTTTTAACTTTCTTTTCTCGCACTTGTTTGAATGCTTCTACCTCTACCCATTATGTAAAATAGTTGGTTAGTATGAGTAAAAATCGTACATGTCCTTTAGCTGTGGGAAGAGGTTCTACTATGTCCATACCCCATTTCATGAAAGGCCATGTGGATATTATTGGATGTAATAATTCCACTGGTCGATGCATATTATTGGCAAACCTTTGGCATCTGTCACATTTGGATACGAAATTCTCGGCTTCTTCTTCCATCTTAGGCCAATAGTATCCGACTCTGGTTAGTATTTTCACTAAGGATCTAGCCCCTGAGTGATTTCCACAGTGTCCTTCGTGGACTTCTTTCATCACAAATTCTGTTTGTTTAGGTCCAAGGCATTTAGCTAGGGGTACCCCGAACATCTTACGATAAAGTAAGTTGCGAATAAGGCAGTACCGTGCAACTTTGCGGCGTAGTGCTTGAGCCGCTTTCCTGTCTTCAGGTTCGGTGCCATTCTGCAAAAAATTAAGAATTTTATTTCTCCAGTCCCAGGTTAGGTTGTTGAAAGTTACCTCATTCCTGTCCTGGTTTATTATTGAATAAAATAGTTGAACTTCAATTGTATTGTCTTTGTTCGTTACTTCCGTGACTGCTGCGAGGTTAGCTATTGCATCTGCCTCTGCATTTTCTTCTCTAGGTATTTGAACTACCTTCCATGTTTTGAATTGTCTCACGAGCTCCCATGCTCTTTCAAGATATTGTTGCATTTTAGTCTCTCGAGCAATGTAAGTCCCCTGTATCTGATTTACTACCAGTTGGGAATCACTGCTCACAATTTGCTCGATTGAGAGCTTCCCATGCAAGTTCAAGCCCTGCAATAACAACTTCGTACTCTGCTTCATTGTTAGTGATATGATAACACTTTATAGCTTGACGTGTCTTTTCACCCGTGGGTGATATCAAGACTATTCCTAAGCCAGCGCCTTTTACATTTGAAGAACCATCAGTGAACAAGGCCCACATGCCTGGATTAACGCCGTTAAAGAGTTGTAACTCTTTTTCTACTTCAGATACAATGTCATTACTAAAGTCAGCAACAAAATCAACTAGTATTTGAGACTTAATTGCAGTCCTAGGCTGATAAATTATCTCATGCTCACTTAGTTCTATGGCCCATTTGGCTAATCTTCCTGACAATTCTTGTTTATGCAGAATATTTCTTAAAGGATATGAGGTCACAACAGTGATTGGGTGGCATTGAAAATAGGGTCGTAATTTTCTAGATGCCATTATTAAAGCTAAAGCTAACTTTTCCAGATGTGGATATCTAGTCTCAGCATCTAGCAAAGTTTTACTTACATAATAGATAGGTGATTGTTTACCTTTTTCTTCTATTACCAATACTGCACTTACAACAATTTCTGAGATAGCCAGGTAGATGTACAATCTTTCCCATTTTTTTGGCTTTGAAAGCAGTGGTGGTTTCGATAGATAAATCTTCAGGTTCTTGAGGGCTTGCTGACATTATTCAGTCCGTTCGAACTGATTCTGTTTTTTGAGAACTGAGAAGAATTTAAAACTTTTTTCGGAAGATCTAGAAATAAACCTCCCCAAAGCTTCTATTCTTCCTGTCAGTATTTGAACCTCCTTTTTATTTGTTAAAACGTCAGGTATTTCCTCTATGGATTTAATTTGAGTGGGATTTACCTCTATTCCTCTGTTTGATACAAGGAAACCCAAAAATTTGCCTGATTGCACTCCAAAAGCACATTTCTCTGGATTCAACTTCATATTATACCTGCGTAAAATATCAAAAGCAGTAGATAGGTGATGGAAATGGTCTTGTGATTGTGTTGATTTTACCAACATGTCATCGATGTACACCTCCATCGTTTTTCCCAGATGTTCTTGGAACATCTTGGTCATTAGCCTTTGATAGGTGGCTCCAGCATTTTTAGGCCAATAGGCATGACTTTATAATAATAAGTTCCCCTATTCGTGATAAATGAGGTTTTTCCCTCGTCTAAAGGATCCATTTTAATCTGGTTATAACCAGAATATGCATTTAGAAAGCTTAATAGTTCATGACCTGCGGTAGCATCAATCATTTGATCTATATGAGGCAATGGGAATGAATCTTTGGGGCCTGCTTTGTTTAAATCAGTATAATCTATGCATACTCTCCACTTGCCATTCTTTTTAGGTACTACCACGGTGTTTGCGAACCAGTTAGGGTACGTTACCTCTCGTATCGAACCAATCTTCAAGAGTTTCTAAACCTCTCGTCGATCACTTGGTTCTTGAATGGTCCTTGCTTTCTTTTCTTCTACTTAACAAGTACGAAGGATAGATCTTCATTTAGTTTATGAGTCATCACTTCTGATGGGATGCCTGTCATATCTGAGTGGGACCACACAAAATAATCTGCGTTAGCCTTTAAATAATAAATCAACTTACCTCTTTGAGTGGGGCTTAGCCTCGTGCCTATATACACTTTCTGCTCAGGTTTTTGTTCAGATAACGGAACAACTTCGAGTTCCTCCGTAGTTGTTTTGATGTGCTCATCTTCCTCCGGTTCATGAATGACGTCCGGTCTGGAATCCGCATCTGTGTGGTAAAGTACACCTTCCGTGGTAACTTGACTCTTCTTCTCGTAAGTAATTTCTTTCGTGCTTGTTTCAGCAATAATATCTTCCGTACCTATTTGGGAACTAATTTTTTTATGTCTGTTTGGGTGGTGTTACCTGTTTGGGAGATTTCCTTATCTCGTAATTCTTCCACCTCTATTTTCTTGTTGTAGTGTAACACATAATTTATATTTTTTGCTGTCTGCTGATCTCCTTTGATTTTTTGAATCCCCCATTCAGAGGGAAATTTAATTACCTGATGCAACATGGAGGGTATCGCTTTTATGTTGTGGATCCATGGCCTTTAAATGATCACGTTATAAGCCATGTGAGTATCGATGACTTGGAACCTAGCTCTTTTGATCACCCCCTTAGCATAAGTGTTAAGCTCAATTTCTCCTTTTGTTATAACCATAGAATTATCAAACCCGGATATGACTCGTGCTTTTGGGATTACTTTATTCCCTAGTAAAACTTCTTCCACGACTCTTAGCAAAATGATATTGACTGAACTGCCTGGATCAATCAACAGTCTTTTCACGTTAGTGTCATGAATAAGTAGAGATATTAACAGAGCATCGTTGTGCGGAAGCATTAATCTGCTTCTATCTGCATCATCGAAGGTTATATCGTCTTCTCCACGAGCACGTTTCCCGTGTGTAATTGTGAACTTTGTGGTTGTTTTGCAAATCACTCCGATACTTCTTCACCCCCGTGTATTACATTAACGGTTTGTTTTGGAGAAGGAGGCTTTGGGGGCTCCTACCTGTTCCTCATATATGTCTGTTTACCTTAATCACTAAACAATTCTGTTAAATAGCCCTATTTTAACAAATTTTCTACTTCACCTTGTAAAAATTTGCAATTCGCAGTTTTGTGCCCATGACCGTTATAAAATTCACACCAGTGATCTGAGTTTCTTCTATTTGGATTTGACCGCATCTCTTTGGGCCACTTAACCTTGTCTCCCATGTTCTTCAATATTGAGACAAGTTCAGTAGTACTTACGTTAAAGGTATGATCCCCAATTTGAGTACTACCTCTAGGTTGTTCATCTCGATCTTTTCTGGATCTAGACGAGGATGAGATTATATCTCTTCCTTGTAGTCTATAGTCCGACCTAGTGTTTTTGAACCTGGGGCGGATATCGCGTCCAGAGGGTCCTAAGTAAGGATCATACCTGTTTTTACCTTATCTTCTATCTGATTCAGGACGTCTGGATCTGGAATGATCTTCATCTCTCGAACGAGCAATGATATCTTCTTCTATTCTGGGTTTAGTGTTGTACCTGTTATATACATCGTTTCATGTTGTTGTGGGGAATTCTCTTAGATTCTCCTTAAGTCTCCTGGTGGCTTCTGAGCTTTTATCGTTCAAGTTGCTTGCAAATGTCATGGCTGCGCAATTATTAGGCACCCTGGGTTACTGTATTCTTTCTCGTTGAAACCTATCTACAAACTCTAGGAGTAGTTCCGTGTCTCCTTGTTTTATTTTGAATATGTCTTCCATTCTCTTCTCAACTTTTTGTGCACCAGAGTGTTCTTTTATAAACGAATCTGCAAGCTCAGCAAAAGAGTCAATAGAATTTTCAGGGAGAAGAGAATACCAGGTTAGAGCCCCTTTGGTAAGTGTTTCCCCAATTTTTTTGACAAGGACTGATTCAATCACTTGTTTCGTTAAGTCATTGCCTTTTACCCCAATTGCGAAAGCAGTCACATGGTCGCGTGGATCAGTTGTTCCATCATATTTGGGAACGCCAGGCATTTTAAACTTCTTGGGTATATGCAAATGTGCCGCACTTGGCTTCCACGGTTGTTGAGAATATCTATCAACATCGATGCCTTTGATGACAGGTGGTACACCAGGAATTTGTTCGATGCGATCGTTCTGCTCCTTCATCTATTTCTGCATGGTTAACCGTAAATTTTGTAATTCTGAGTTATTAGATATGCTTGGTCTCGTTTCGAGAGATTCATTAGGAGTATCTCCTCTTCCTGAGTTTGCCAACCCAGATTGAGGATTTTCCATGGTGATGGTGTTATTGGGGGGTGGCGTTGGCGGTGTAGGCAACGCTGCTGGTAATCCTCTCGCAAATTCTTGCAAAGCTTGGCTCACATACTCTACAATCATTTTCTTTACATGATCTTCTTCCAAAGTTTGATCATTATTACCATGGTTGTTATTGGATCTTTCTGGGGATTGTTCCCTAAAACCATGTGGGGTTCCTGAAGGTGATGGAACTGGGGTTCCACTTCTTTGATGGTTGTTGTCGTTGGGGTTTGAAATAATTCAAAGGATATCACTTGGAAAGTAAACAAAGATTATCAGATTTCCGGTAACGGAACCAATTTGTTTAACCAAAGAATTAGACCCTTTGACTAAAGCTTATTTTAAAGATGAATACGGTTTACTGATAATCAAGATAATGGGAAAAATGAATAATAGACAATATTATAGAAATAAAAGATCGAAGTTGATTATATTCCAGAATCAGATGCCTTTACAAGCTGTATTCCTCTCCTTTATATAGGAGATTCTTATAATGTACGAATCCTGCTATGGTTACTCATTAATGACTAACTATGACATTAATGAGGCATTACAAAGGATAACGGTAATAGGGGTATAACGTTCGAGTAATCAATTGTGAGTCCTTGAATCTGCCCGTAGATTTGTCTAGATTCATTCTGACCGTGCCTCTCTCCTGTTTTGATCAAGTTGAATTTTCCGTGGCTGATAAGTTCATGGGTTTACTGAACCGTGCCTCTTTGTAGCGTACTTCTTCAAAGAGTTACGTCCATCTATCGTGTTTTTCTGTGTCCACGTGACTGGCTGAGTTGTCAAAAACTGGCTTACGTGTGAAACTTTTTTTTACCAATAGAGATAGTCTCCCCACTTACCATATATTTAACGATTAATATTTGGTAAGTGGATATTCATTTATGGCGGGAATATTTTGCCGCCGCTTTTCCTCGAATCATTGTATCCTTCTCTGCACCGTAGGCGTCGTTTGTCACTTCCATTTAATGCTCATACCACATGTCCTTTTTGGATTGGTTCTGCATTTACTCAACACCTTTCAGGGCTTTTTGCGGTTGTGCCAGTCCTGAAGTGACATCTTCAATTATGACTTTTCATCATTATTTTCCTTTTTACTCATGTTTGACGGTTGTCTTCAAGTATAAATTCATGTTTTCTTTTTTGCTTCCACGAAACACTTTTCTAACTCTGTTTTTTGTAAAAAACTTTCTTCTTTGCCTTTGTAAACATGCCTTCTTCAATACAATAAGCTCTCGTCACCTCGCATATACGCCGCAACTCATGAAATTCACATAGTTCGGGGGTTCCTAATTCCCTCAAGTCAAGGTTAAACCCAACACCTACCTCACTCCGCAGTCAATTCGGAGCTCTACCGGAGCCTTTCCCCTAGAATTCGCCTCAAAACCACTCGTATCTAGCCACAATTGACTCAATAGTATCAAATATTGCTAAAGGAATCAATTACAATGCATAAATTTAAAATTTCCAAACTTTTCCCCAAAAATTAAAGAATAAAAATCGACCTGGGGCCCGCTTGGTCAAAACTCGAGGTTCGGACAAAAATTCATTTACCCATTCACCCATGAGCCAGATTATGTAATTAGTTTCGAAATTCGACCTCAAATTGAGGTCTAAATCCCTAATTTGCAAAACCCCCCAATTCTTCCTAAATCCCTAGTTTTCTACCATGGAAAGAACAAAGATTTGGGCTAGGAATTAATAGGTGATGTTAGAAATAGAAGAAAATGAGTTAGGGTGTACAAACCTATGAATTGATGTTGAGTTTTATCTTCAAATTCGCTCTTAGGCCGAGCTCTAATGGAAGGGTTATGAAAAATGGGAGAAATCCCGTTTTTGAAATGTTTTAAAGTATTAGTGTCAGGCCTTCTTTAAGTTCGCGAAGGGCCTGCCACGATCACAAAGCAGCAGCTCAAATAGCCTACGCGTTCGCGAGATATCCTTTGCGTTCGCGGAGGCTTACACTCACCAGCCTACGCATTCGCGAACCCTGTGCCGCGTTCGAGAAGAGTGTTGATCAGTTTCCCTTCCCCCAGGTCCCATGCCTACGCGTTCGCGAGAGGCTGGTCGCGTTCGGGAAGGGAAATTCCCCCACTGCTCCGCGTTTGCGACCCAACTTCCGCGTTCGCGAAGAAGATACTCCCACCCAGCCCAGTTCACTCTTCGCGTTCGCGAGGGTACCTTCGGGAACGCGAAGAAAGAAACACCAAAACCAGCTGAAGTCCAAAAAATCAGATTTTTCTAAGTTTCAACCAACTGTAACCTTTCCGAAATTCGCCCGAGCCTTCGAGGATCCAAACCAATTACGCACACAAGTCCAAAATCTCATACAAACTCGCTCGCGCGACCAAAACACCAAAATGACGCCTAGAACTACGAATCAGACACCAAATCAAATGAAATTTTCAAGAAAACCTTAAAACTTCTATTTTAACAACCAAACGTCTGAATCACGTCAAACCAACTCCGTTTCTCACCAAATTTAACACACAAGTCATAAATATAGTAAAGGACCAATACCGGGTTCCGAAACCAAAATACGGACGCTGTATCAACAAAGTCAAACATTAGTCAATTCTTTAAAATCATTAAACCTTTAAACTTTTAATATTCGATAAAAAAATCAATAACTCGAGCTAGGGACCTCCGAATTCGATTCTGAGCATACGCGCAGGTCCCAAATCACGAGATGGACCCACCGGGACCATCCATCAAAATACGGATCCGGGTCTATTTGCTCAAAACGTTGGCCAAAGTCAAATCAAAGGAATTTTTAAGGCAAATTTTCATATTTCATCAGTTTTTAACATAAAAGCCTTCCAAAAATACCTGAATTGTGCATGCAAATTGAGGAAGGCTTAAAGAAGCTATTGGGGGTTTCAAAACACATAATTAGGTTCTAAGACTCTAGATGACCTATTCGCCACCTCTAAAATAATTGTTCGTCCTCGAACTGACATAGAAAAGTACCTAGGCTGGTGAAAAGGTGTGGATATCTACCCCGCATGTCTGACTCGGACTCCCAAGTAGCTGCCTCGACTGGCTGGCCTCTCCACTGCACTCAAACTGAAGGATAAATCTTTGAGTTTCAAACCTGTTGGGCTAGAATAGCCACCGGCTCCTTCTCATAAGTCAAATCCTTATCCAGCTGGACTGAGCTGAAATCTAACACATGGGATGGATCATCGTGATACTTCCGGAGCATGGACACATAGAACACTGGGTGAACTGCTGATAAACTAGGTGGCAATGCGAGCCTGCAATCCACCTCACCCCCTCTCTCCAGAATCTCAAAGGGTCTGATATACCTACGATAACTTTCCCTGATTTCCGAACCTCATCACACCCTTCATGGGTGAAACCCGAAGGAGTACTCTCTCTCCGACCATGAATGCAACATCACGAACTCGACGGTCAGCATAACTCTTCTGCCTGGACTGTGCTGTGAAAATTCGATCTCGAATAATCTTAAACTTATCCAAGGCATCTTGTATCATATCTGTACCTAACAATCGAGCCTCCCCCCGCTCGAACCATCCAACTGGTGATCTGTACCGCCTCCAATATAAGGCTCATAGGGATCCATCTGAATACTCGACTGGTAGCTGTTGTTGTAGGCAAACTCCGCAAGTGCAAAGAATCGATCCCATAAAACTCCAAAGTCTATAACACAAGCGCAAATCATATCCTCCAATATCTTAATAGTGCGCTTGGACTGTCCGTTCGTCTGAGGATGAAATGTTGTGCTCAACACAACCTGCATGCCCAACTCATGTTGTACTGCTCACCAAAAGTTCGAGGTGAACTGTGTACCTAAATCAGAAATGATAGACACGGGCACACCGTGAAGACGAACGATCTCACGGATGTAAATCTTAGCCAACCGCTCTAAAGAATAGGTAACTGCCACAAAAATGAAATGCGCTGACTTGGTCAGCCTATCCATATTACCCTTACCGAATCAAACTTTATCTGAGTCTGTGGTGGTCCAACAACAAAATCCATGGTGATATGCTCCCACTTCCACTCAAGAATCTCTATCTTTTGAAGAAAACCACCAGGTTTCTTATGCTCATACTTTTCTTGCTGACAATTTAGACACCGAGCTACATATGCAACTATATCTTTATTCATATTACTCCACCAATAATGTTGCCGCAAGTCCTGATAAATCTTGGTGGCAACTAAATGAATAGAATACGGGGAACTTCGGGCCTCCTCAAAAATCAACTCACGAAGTCCATCTAAATTGGGCACACAAACACGAACCTGCATCCTCAAAACTCCATCATCTCCAATAGTAACCTGGTTGGTACCACTGTGCCACACAATGTCTCTAAGGACAAGAAAATGAGGTTCATCGTGTTGTCGCTCCCTAATGCACTCAAACAAGGAAGACCGAGTGACTGTACAAGCTAGAACAAGACTGGGCTCTGAAACATCCAACCTCACGAACTGATTGTGCAAAGCCTGAACATCTGATGCAAGCGGTCTCTCATCGATTGGAAAGTATGCAAGGCTACCCATACTCACTGCCTTTATACTCAAGGCATCGGCCACCATATTGGCCTTCCCAGGATAATACAAGATGGTGATATCATAGTCTTTCAATAGCTCCAACCACCTCATCTATCTCAAATCGAGATCTTTTTGCTTGATCAAATACTGCAAGCTCCGATGAGCCGTGAACACCTCACACAAAATGCCGTAAAGATAGTTCCTCCAAATCTTCAGCGCGTGAACAATGGCTGCCAGCTCGAAGACATGGACATAGTAATTATTCTCATGAACCTTCAGTTTCCGTGATGCATATGCATCATCCTTCCATCCTGCATCAATACTGCACCAAGTCCAATACGAGATGTGTCACAGTATATCATGTAAGATCCTGAACTTGTGGGCAACACCAACACTAGCGCCATAGTCAAAGCAGTATTGAGCATTCAGAGCTTCTGAAAGCTCACCTCACACTCGTATGACAATTTGAATGGGGCACCTTCCTGGGTCAACCTCGTCAATGGTGCTGCTATAGATGAGAACCCCTCCACAAATTAATGGTAATAACCCGCTAAACCGAAGAAACTCCGGATCTCCGTAGATGAAATGGGTCTAGGTCAGTTCTGGACTGCCTCAATCTTCTTAGGATCCACCTGAATGCCCTCTGCCGATACGACGTTCCCTTGGAAACTTGCACCTTGGAAACTTGGCATGTAACTGGTTGTCTCTCAGAGTCTAAAAGTACAATTTGAAGATGTTGCTAGTGCTCCTTTTGGATGCGGGATAGATCAATATATCCTCAATAAACACAATCACAAAGGAATCCAAATAGGGCTTGAACACTCGGTTAATCAAATCCATAAATTATGTTGGGGAATTTGTCAACCCAAATGACATCTCTAGAAACTCATAATGCCCATACCAAGTCCGAAAAGCTGTTTCAGGGACATCAGATGCTCTAGTCCTCAACTGATGGTTTCCAGACCATAAATCAATCTTTGAAAACACCTTGTCACCCAGTGGCTGATCAAATAAGTCATCAAGCCTCGACAATGGATACTTGTCCTTGATGGTGACTTTGTTCAACTGGCGATAATCTATGCACATCCTCATCGATCCATCATTCTAGAACAACACAGGTGCACCCCTGGGCGAGACACTTGGTCTAATGAAGCCCTTATCAAGTAAATCTTGAAACTGCTCCTTCAATTCTTTCAACTCTAGCTGGGCCATACGGTATGGCGGAATAGAAATGGGTTGAGTGTCCGGAGCCAAATCAATACAGAAGTCAATATCTCAATCGGGTGGCATCCCCGACAAATTTGACGAAAACACCTCTGGAAACCCACGAAGAACTGGTACTAAATCCATGGAAGAAACCTCCGCTCTAGAATCGCGCACATAAACCAAATAAGCTAGACACCCCTTCTCGACCATATGTCGAGCCTTTACATAAGAGGTAACTCCGCTGGTAGAATGGCCAGAAGTACCTCTCCACTTTAATCGAGGCAACCCCGGACAGGCTAAGGTCACTGTCTTGGCATGACAATCCAAGATAGCATGATAAGATGATAACCAATCCATACCCAAGATGACATAAAAATCTACCATATCGAGAAGTAGGAGATCTATGGCTAGTCTCAAGACTCCCAATGGTAACCACACAGGAACGATAGACACGAACTACAATAATAAAATCTCCCATAGTTTTGGACACATACACAAGAGCAGTCAAAGAATCACGAGGCACCACCAGATATGAAGCAAAGTAGGATGACACATAAGAATAAGTAGATCCTAGATCAAAAATAACTAAAGCATCTCTATGGCAAACTGAAACAATAACTGTGATAACAGCGTCAAATGACTCAGCCTCAGGCCTGGCTGGGAAAGCATAACATCAGGGCTAGGGCCCACCACTCTGAACTACATCCTTAGGACGGCCTCTAGCTTGCTGGCCTCCACCTCTAGCATCCTGACTTCCACCTCTAGCGGCCCGAACTCCACCTTTAATGGCCTGACCTCTACCTCTGGCTGCCCGACCCCTTCCTCTAGCTTGCTGAGCGAGCGGTGGTGCAACCGGTGCCGGAATCATGGCACGAGAACTCTGTTGTGGAGTACCACCTAATAATCTCGGACAGGTCCTCCTGATATGCCTAAAACAACCACACTCAAAACATACATCTTGGTGTTGTGGCTACTGAAACTGAGACTGACCTGAACGAGCCAGATAACCACGGTGATAACTCTGAATAGGAGGTGTACTGATAGGAGCTGGCGGTGCACTGTATGCTGGCTGCCCAGAATGAGGCACATAAGGACCACGACTCCCTGAAGCACTGTGGGATGCCTGAAGCACCGACTGGAATGGCCTAGGAAGATGGTCCCTACCAAAAGTACCATTGCCTCCAGACGAGGCACCATTGAAACCACCGGAATGACGAGGCCTCTTATCAGAACCCTGTCCTATCTCCAATTCAAGAACCATCTCGATTCGCCTGGTGACATTAGCACCCGTCTGAAAAGAAATCTCGCTCCTAGTCTCCTTGGCCATCTGAAGCCTGATAGGGTGAGAGAGTCCATCAATAAACCTCATGAACCTCTCCTTCTCAGTAGGAAGCAACATAAGAGCATGACGGGCTAGATCCACAAAACGGGTCTCGTACTGAGAAACAATCATACTGCCCTATTAGAGATGATCGAACTAACGATGGTAATCTTCTATCAACGTGATAGGGAGGAACTTCTCTAGGAAGAGCTTATAGAACTGGTCCCAAGTAAGAGCAGGTGACACGGAATTTCCACCGTCGGGACCTTGATGGTGTCTAATATTTCACTTGTTAGGCAAGCCAATGTTAAAACAATTTATTCATTTTTCAACAGTTTAAATTAAATAATAAGAAAGACTGAAATAAATATAACAATCCAAAATAATGTGCGAAAGCTAAAACAACAAAAATATCTGATACAACCCTGGACCTGGTGTCACAAGTGCACGAACTACTAGAATAGTACAAATAAGGGCGTTAAATAACATGAAGTTGTCTGAAAGGAAAATATACAGCAAAATAAAAAGAGAAGGGGACTCCAGGAGCTGCGGGCGCCGAGCAGTTGTACCTCAAGTCTCCACGAGCTGTCTATTCCGAGCACTCTAATAATCGCCGATGGGACAGACTCCAAAATCTGCACAAGAAGTGCAGAGTATAGTATGAGTACAATCGACCTCATGTACTCTGTAAGTGCCGAGCCTAACCTCGACAAAGTAATGACGGGGCTAAGGCAGGTCACTCACACTATAACCTGTACGCAGTATATAATAAATACATAAAAAGAAATACGGAATAAAATAGGACAGTCAACTGAAGATAATAACTATAGCCTTAAGAAATAAGCCAGTGACGTTCAAATTACAAATCCTTAGAGTTTTCAATGAAAATACCAAAGATCAACACAACTCCAAGAAATAAAAACACATCGGTTGTTGCGGCGCGCAACCCGATCCCACCATACAACACAGAATCTTCCCTTATTTCGCCGTAACAACATCACCAATATATATATATATATATATATATATATATATATATATATATATATATATATATATATATATATATATATATATATATATATATATATATATATATATGTTGCGGTGCGCAACCCACCATATAACAATATCACTATCATAATTCACCCTTATTTCATCGTAACAATCCACCCTTATTCTACCTGTTGCAGCGTACAACCCGATCCTACCATATCAGTAAAAATCCACCCTTATTCCACCATATCAATCCACCCTTATTTCACTTGAAACGACATGCAAACCGATCCCATCATATCGGTACCATATACTCAATGTGCACAGTCAAACCAATAATTCAAATCACAAGAACCTTTACGATCAATAAGTATCAAGCATACCCAAAAAGAAAATATTGTACAACATAAAAATTCACATAGGTAAATACTACACAACAAGTCGACAATTAGAAGGTGCAAGTAAGTCAGTTAAGGAAAGTAGCAGCGAATCATGAAAATGTGAAAGGATCTAACTATATTAACAGAAGAAAACACTGAATAACAAGTAGGAAATAAGCATGGAAGGCATTTAGAGCAGATAACATTTAAGACAGGGAATGAGATAATTAAGGAAAAGCGAAAAATCAGGGAAAATAAGTAATTTGGCGGCGTATAAGCACTCGTCACCTCGCATTTACGCCGCAACTCATGAAATTCACATAGCACATAGTTCGAGGGTTCCTAATTCCTTCAAGTCAATGTTCAACTCAACACTTACCTCACTCTACATTCAATTTAGAGCTCTACTGGCGCCTTTCCCCTAGAATCCGCCTCCAAACCACTCGTATCTAGCCACAATGGACTCAATAATTTCAAATATTTCTAAATGAATCAATTGCAATGCATAAATTTAGAATTTCCAAACTTTTCCAAAAAAGTAAAAAATCGACCTCGGGCCCCCTTGGTCAAAATTTGAGGTACGGACCAAAATTCATTTACCCATTCACCCCTGAGCCCGATTATGTAACTAGTTTCGGAATCCGACGTCAAATTGAGGTCTAAATCTCTAGTTTGCAAAAAAAAAATCCCAATTCTTCCTAAATCCCTAGTTTTCTACCATGGAAGAATAACGTTTAGGGTTAGGAATTAATGGGTGATGTTAGAAATGGAAGAAAATGAGTTAGAGTGTACAAACCTATGAATTGATGTTGAGTTCTCTTTAAAATCGCTCTTACGCTGAGCTCTAATGGAAGGGTTATAAAATATGGGAGAAATCCCGTTTTTGAAATGTTTTAAAGTCTAGGCGTCAGGCCTTCTTCGCGTTCGCGAAGGACCTATCGCGACCGCGAAGCAGCAACTCAAATAGACTGCGTGTTCGCGGGATACTCTTTGCGTTCGCGGAGGCTTACATCCACCAGCTTACGGTTCGCGAACCTTGTGACGCGTTTGTCAGATTTTTCTAAGTTTCAACCATCTGTAACCTTTTCGAAATTCACCCGAGCCCTCTGGGCTCCAAACCAATTATGCACACAAGTCCAAAACCTTATACGAACTCGCTCGCGCGATCAAAACACCAAAATAACGCTAAAAATACGAATCAGACACCAAATCAATGAAATTTTCAAGAAAACCTTAAAACTTCTATTTTAACAACCGAACGTCCGAATCACGTAAAATCAACTCTGTTTCTCACCAAATTTGACAGACAAGTTATAAATATAGTAATGGACCAATACCGGGATTCGAAACCAAAATACGAACCCGGTATCAACAAAGCCAAACATCAGTCAATTCCTTAAAATCATTTAACCTTTAAACTTTTAATATTCGACAAAAAAATGAATAACTCGAGCTAGGGAGCTCTGAATTCGATTCCGCGCATACGCCCAGGTCCCAAATCATGAGACGGACCCATCGGGACCATCAAAATACGGATCCGGATTTGTTTGCTCAAAACGTTGACCGAAGTCAACTCAAAGGAATTTTTAAGGTAAAATTTCATATTTTATTAGTTTTTAACATAAAAGCTTTCCAAAAAAAAATACCTGGACTGCACATGCAAATTGAGGAAGGCTTAAAGAAGCTATTTGAGGTTTTGAAACACAAAATTAGGTTCTAAGACTCTAGATAATCTATTAGATTATCACAATATTCAAATTGATTATGAAATTCTTTGAGACGCGAAGGAAGAAGCTATGAGTTGATCAAAATCGATTTAAATGTATGTGTTATTTGGATTTATACTTTATATTAATAATTTATTTAGAATTTTATCCTATTACTATTTGTATTATATGTCCGGGAATTTTGTATAGCAAGATTTTTTTTCTTTATTGATCTATCTAAATATCATTAGTATTATTTATTTCAAGAACTTATACTTTTTAATTTTTTATTTTGTAACTCAATTACATTATTTAATAATATTTTATTATTTTATTATACACTTATTGATATATATACACGCGCAACGCGGGTGCACTGAAACTAGTACTAATAAAAACTTAGTAAAAGTTGAACGATTTGTGGTATGACCCAATACATAGCCCATCTCAGCCCAAAAAGTTTTTGGACGATCATATGTATTGACTCAGTCCATTTTGACCCGTCCAAAATCAGCCAAACCCGCCCATTTGACACCCAATTCCTTATATACAATTATACACCTCCTGTCCTTCCTAGAAGCAAAGAGCTTTTTCCCAATTCTCGCTTTGCTTAGTCAAAAGGGTCTGTCATTTGCTTGTTTCATGCTAAATGCAGATGCACGGTAGTTAGTCTGCCCCATCGTACTATCTTAAGCCAAATTGGTCTCTATTTTGATTGTTTTGTGCTAAATGCAGATGCAACATACAAAGTCTGCCATCTCAATTCATAAGATGACTAAAATGGTGAAATGTTAAAAAGAAAACCAATCGTCGAATTATTACGATCTTTTTGCAGAGTCAAAATCATGGACTGTTCCAAACACATACTCTCATAGGCCAATGCATGATTTTATTTTCTAAATGGACAAAGTGATAAAGTAATAAGCTTTAGGTGGAAATGACTCGTTACCATTATACCAACCGATCTCGTCAAGCTACATATAAATCTTTCTATCTTTTTGTTTTCCATTTATCTAAATAATATAGTCAAATGTCGCGATTAATAAATTATTCTGCTTAACATGTCTTTTATTATGCTTGAATCTTTCTTCCCCCCTTCTCTTTAAGCAAACTTTAAGGTCTTATGTAGCATAATATAAATCATAAGGAGCAAAGTTGAATTCAGATACAATGTAGGAGTAATTTGGTTCACTTGACTACCTGAGGGTACGGAGAATTTGGATGAATTAGCTGGGTATCTGCCACGTGTCAGGTACCGTGTTGTCCCTTTTTGGAATGTCTTTTAGTGTGTAGCAAATTGTCAAGTTGTTTTCAAAGGACAGTTTACAAACAAAACAAATCATATTCTAGATTTTAATTTTTATAAAAAATAAAGAAAAGAAAAAAAACAAACTCATTGGAACGTTTGCAAACCAACTAGTATAGAAATATTACTGCTCTGACCAGGACCACAGACGTACACACACACACTCCACTATGTTCTGTGTATTCTGTCAGTATTTCAAACATATCAATTTTTGAGCCATTCAGATCAAATATACACTTTCTCTTTTACTTTAGTAAATAAACTATAGTTTGAAAAAAGTTTGGATTGTAGTATAGTCATTTACTGGTACTGAGATTTTCTACAGGAAGATTGCTTTTGAATTTTGGCTTACTTGGTGTATCACAGAACATGTGACAAAGAAAAGACTT
Organism: Nicotiana paniculata; assembly: GCA_005239505.1. Classification (NCBI taxonomy): domain Eukaryota; kingdom Viridiplantae; phylum Streptophyta; class Magnoliopsida; order Solanales; family Solanaceae; genus Nicotiana; species Nicotiana paniculata. The sequence continues at coordinate 15,052 of ML367011.1, read as the reverse complement.
TGCCAGAATAATTGATCACAATAGAAGATAGTCCTAGGGAGACGGGCAGTGGTAGAGTCAGAAATTTTAATAAAGAGATTCAAAAAAGATATATACAACCTTATAAAGCAATTCTTAAATCATCATTTCTACAAATTATAAATATTTAACAATGTCAAATGCATTCAATAATATTGATGTATAGGTAAATAAATATTTTTACTTATATATATAGTATAATTTTTCAATAAAACGACATTTAATAGAATTGAACGTCTTTCCAGCCATGTATCCAAAGAGTTGATGTGTTTGGGGTCAATCATGAGTAACATGTTTGGAAATAATTGTTGGTACAAACTGAATGATTAAGTTTTCATATTTTGGTAAGACATGGACCACGAGAATTATTCGCGCGTATTCCTTTATTCAAAATCATGTTATCCAGGATTATATAATCGATTATAATCCTGAAATTATAATCAGAATAAATAATTTCATAATTTTGTTCTAAGTTTTATCTTAGTTTTAGCTAATATCAACAACCAAAGAGACACAAATTCACTCCTAAATTTTGTATTGGAATAACCCCCGAATCCCTTTAACCAAATGGCCCCTAGAAGTTACCCAACACTACTAGTATAGATAGTCAAATAATGTTTTACCAGCAAGTATGCTTTACGAATACGAAATTAGGTTTAAATATTTTGTTTTTTTTTCCGTTGAACATCCTCATGTTAGATTAATCAAAAAAGAAAGGAAAATTTAAAGTCTCAATGAAAGAGTTATCAGTTGTTGTGATACATACACCAAATTTATTGAGAAATTAATTTAAATAGCCGTTCGTCAAAAAAAGTATATGTGAATTAGCTAAAGAATCGAAATATTTTTACCAAATATAGTGGAAAGTGTAACTTTCCCAAATTTATAAACATATTAAGCTTCTGGTTAGAAAAATATAAACATACATACAGCGATGGGTTTATATGCCCCCATGGGATTACCAGAGCAGGCCTTAGAACGAGCCCACACATTTAGCCCTCCTGAGTGTGATAGGGAGATGTCAAATTAATAGAGAAAATAATTATGTATAGCCCCTCAAAATTTTAATAGCCCATATTTTTTTTATGGACCCAAAAAGTTACTTCGGTCCAAATATATTATATGTAATAGCCCATAAATAATTCATAATACACTGACCCACCCATGCCTTTTAACTCACGTATTTTTCCTATTGCACTCGATTCTCTCTAAACACTAGTTTCTTCTCAAACACAACTGCGCTATTTTTACTCTTGCTATCAATGTAAGTCAAAATTTCAGTAGGCTTTCAAATTATTGTTTATAGTCGAGTCTATAATGGAGGAAAAGAAGTCTTTGAAGAAAAATAGGAAGTTGAGGGCATCTCCAAATTCTAAGAAATTAGCTGGTAAATTGGTGAAATACAACCCTAGTTTCATTATGAATGATGATGACGATTTTAAAGATTTACCAGAATTTGGGTGCGATTTGGGGCATGCAACCCCTAAATCTGTTGAAGCAAATGCAAAATACCCCTATTGAAGGAATGCAAAGTACCCATGTTGACAGAAGGACTCGTCCACATAGCGGGGCTCCCAGCGATAGAGTAACGAGGTCACAAACTGCTTAGCGTGTAGTTGTTAAAAAAGGCACAAGTTCAAAAAGAAAGATTAAAATGGTGGGAAAGGATGTTGTGAAGGATAAGAGTAAAGGTAAAAGGAATGCTAAAAGGGATGGGGATGATGTTCCATCAAAAAAGAGAGAAGTTCATGTTGATAAAAAATGTTCTAGCTCATCTGGTTTTAATGTATTTTCTAATGATATAACTCTGACTTGTGTGCGCTTAGTTTATTTTAGTATGTAGAAAATTAATCAAATATAGTAATTATGTTCCAGATTTGTATATAAAATGCATTATTCTTTTTTCATATTGTATATAATTTGTATCAAGTAGTACTGTGCTTTGTATTTTGTATATAAAGTGTATCATCTATCCACATAGTACATAAGTAATGTTTAAAGTACATATTTGTGATTGTTATGAAGCTTATTTATATTTATATTTTTGTATTTTCTGCAACTTTGGGATTACTATGTTCCTTTGGGTGATCATTATAGTACTCATATCACTGTGCATACAAACTGCAGTATAGTGGAACATTTGAAAGATACTTTGGGTGATCAACATATTGAGATGTTTAGAAGAACATGTTTTGGTTATTTTGTGGACTTGCCCGAATTTTTTTATACAGAACCAACTTATCCGTTCACTATTGCTTAGGGAAGTGGTGTCACCCGAAGATGATGAGTTATGAATTAAAGTGAATAGCACCAAGTTGTGCTTTGGACTTGCAGAGTTTTATATTATCGCAGGTTTAAAGTGTAATGGTGATCCCAATACGGATTATGAATCTGTCCAGTCGAGTTGGTTGATGGAATTGTACTTTTCAAGCATGTTGAAAGTGTCTAAGAAAGTGTTAACTAATTGTTTCTTTAAAAAAATGTGAAAGTCTGACGAGGACGAATTAAAGATTGCAGTATCGTATTTCATTCACAGTTTCCTATTTTCTATTACGAATGATGATTTCATAACAAAGAATGATTTTCTGTTGGTTGAAGCTGGTGAATTTTTGGGAAAGTGGTTTTCAATGCTACGTTGGAGTCAATGACGGATAAGGTTCGTAGTAAGAGATAGATGTACCGATATGGTGGTTTGACTTTGGCATTTAAGTGTTGGTTTTATGAATGCTGCTCATATACTCGCAAAAACCTCGCTTACCGGATTGGAGATCTTGTGCCACACATACTAAACTGGGATGTAAAGAAGAAGGTAACCTTCAAGAGGTTGAAGAAAGAATTTTTTCTTTTAACTCAGGAGCATGTAAAAAATATTTTTGTTTAGTTTACAATATTTTGTAGCAATACATATGAATCTACTTCTAATACAAATTATACATTTTTGATACATATTTTATACTTTTAATATACATAATATTAATTAACTGTATGGTGTGTAGTTTCTACAAGTAATATATTGGTTATATTTTTATTTATTTTTTTATTCATGATTGCTAAGTTTTTTTTATATTTGTAGTTGGTGTTTGGTAATATTGCCCCAACAAATATGGAACAAACAAGGCTTGAATTGCATGATTTTGTCCCAGTGTATGAAGATAAAAATGAGATGTATATCGAATATGGAGTCGTGGCTTAAGTTAATCCAAGAGATGATGTTAATGATTTCAATACTCGACCTAAAAAAAAATCTAGAAGCACCCCAAAAATAAGCTGGAATCACAACCTATCAGCAATGAGAATCCGGATTCACATCCTAGTAACTTGAGTTCAAGCGAGAAAGAGCTGAAACTTTTGAGAAGTGAAATCAACACGATACAGTTCTATTTTGGCGTTGAGAAGTTCTGATAGCTTAATTAATGTTCTATTTTGTCTTGGAACGGTGCTTCAAAGGTATTCTCATGACTATGCTTATTTGTTATTTTTACCTGTTACTATAACTTTTACAACTTTTTGTATATTTTTTTTGAACAGGGTGATAAAAAAGATGACGACCATCATGATACTGGTGATATTCATAATGATTATTTTGGTGATAAGGAAGTTGTAGAGAATAATTTTGGTAGTGAGGAAGTTATGGAGAAAAATATTGGTAGTGAGGAAGTTGTAAAGAAAATTGTTGGCACTGAGATAAGTCTAGAGCAAACTGTTGATGTTATGGAGGGTGTGGTGAAGGATTCTATAAAAGCTGGTAAAAGTAGTAACGGAGTTGGTGATGACGAAGCCTGGATTGAGAATGTCGAGCCTGAAATCACTGTAATCATCCAGAATTTTGTGACAATAATGATTTAGATGGTGATATTGTAGTTAATATTATAGAAGTTAAGAAAAATACTGCTAATATGGGGGGAGGGGGAGGGGGAGGGGTTTGGTGGAGGATTCTGTACAAGTTGTTGGTAAAAATAGTTGTGAGGAAGTTGCTGAGGATAATGGCTGGACTAGTGATGCTGAGGTTCAAATAACTGCAATTACCCAAAAGTATTTCAATCAAAATATTGTACATGGTGATTGCTTGGGAATGGAGAAAAATATTTCTACTATGCAGGACTATCGTACAATTCTTGTTGATCATGACACACCTGAAATGATCCCTAGAGAAAGAAAACCAGCAGAGGTCATGAAGTCACCATTCAGGAACATATTTGACTCTGGTGGCACCATTCAAGTTGCTCAAAAGCATCCAATTAAGTCAAAGAAACTCATCTTGACAAATAAGCCAAATAAGTTCATCTTCACTATAAAGTACCCTTTTCAGGGAAATGTTGACAATCCTGTTGATTTTAGAATATTGTGTAAGTGGAACACTTTCATCAATAGAGACTTAAGGACTAATTCACCGTAGATTTTATGTTTCCGTTTTTTTTTCTTTTTTTTTCCTTGTTTATTTTTCGTGTTTCGTGTTATGAACCATATTTTTTTTATTGTGATTCATCAGGGAAAATGTTTATACAAAGATTAACAATAAGCTAAATAAAATCTTTGAATTTGGAGTTGATGATATTGGAGAAAAAAAATGATTCTTCACATTTGCATGTCCCGGCCTACCCGTGTGTGATTCAGTAAGTGAACACTAAAATGGTTCTTCATATTTTAACATATTGATATCTTTGTTAGCATAAATGCCATTTTTTTTTCTTTTATCCATTTTGTAATTACATATAGATTATATCTGTAATAAAATAAGAAATGAGACTCGGTAACCCTTGGATAGTAGGCAGAAGAAAGGGATAGAACAACAATAGCAATAGAAAATATAGTATCAACTTGGAAGAGTATCTTTTATGTATATTTGCAGTATCTTATGTAAGATATATAATCGGTTTATACATAAAATATACATTTTAGTTTTCTCATAATATAATTTTCTGACTATGTGTGTTTATTCTTCATATCTCAGCATATTGATGTTATTTTTTACTATTTGAGAAAGAAAGGTAAGTACGGTGTTGATGTTCCAGTAAGATTCACAACTACCGACTGTTGGTTTAACTGCTTGATTTCGAATTTGTACAAGGAGATTTTGGAGAAAAATAGAAACATGAATTTGATTACTGAAACAAATCCAATTGCTGAGTATATACTTGGGTATTTTTTAAGATGTAAAGGTCCTTGCTGTACTGTTGATGAAGTCCTTTTCCCTATAAATTTATCTGATAAGTGGCACTGGATATTAGCGAGATTGTCATTCAAAGATCTGCGCATTTATGTATATGATTCAATGAGTGACGCGCGGCAGAATAGTGCAGTTCGGAGATCAATTTAGCCATACTCAGTGTTTCTCCCATATTTCCTTCATCGTACTGATTTTTGGGACATAAAGAAGAATCCTATGAGAATCCCCGTCGTTGGTCCTTTTGAGATTCATGTTTTTGATGGGTTGCCAACGCAAGATAACACGTAAATTATTATTGAATATTCTTGATTCTTACTATTTTTTTTTACATGAATTCCTATTTGTATATTATACTAACTTATTCAACATTTATGCGCGATCTTGTATGTAGTGGGTGTGGTGTTTATGTTGCTGCATTTGTTGAGTACGTCATTCAAGGAAGCAGTATTCCTAAAGCTATTGATATTGATGCGATACGGAACCGATATGGTATATCGCTATGGGTTATGGAGTGAAGAAACAAAGAGCACGTGTAGTTAGTGATGACGAGTCTACTGGTACATTGAAGGATCTGACAAAAAAGGATAACAAGGAAAAGGGCAAGTCGCATGCCGTTGTTGATGACACGGCTTTGAAGGATAACAAGAAAAAGGACAAGACGCGTGCCATTTATGATGACGAGACTTTGAAGGATATCAAGAATAAGAGCAAGTCGCATGTCGTTGGTGATGATGAGACTTTGAAGGATATCAAGAAAGGGGGGCAAGTTGAAGGGCAAGATGAAGTAGTTTGGGATAGTTTAGCAGAAAATTCACATGTAGTTTTAAGATGAAGTAGTTTGGTTATGATATTGTCTTATGATTAGATACAACTGATACTTATCACATTTTATGCTTATTTGGGATGTTTTTGAACAATATGTTTGAAATGGTAATGTTGAATATTACTTTTTATTGCGACTTGTTTGTTTTTACTTAATAGTGAAATTTTTGAAAGTTTTAAATTTTGTGTAGTTTTGACTTTTCTATAGTTTTAGTTTTGTAATTTATATAGTTTTAATCTATTTCGACAGGTTTTGCAAATTTAGCTGGTGTCACTAAGTTGTTATAAGAAGTTTTGTGAATGAAGTATTGGGGGCAGCTAAACTGTATATAAGCTATATAGCGACACTCTATTTTGTACAATTATTGCATAGTAACAGTCCTTTTGCATATGTTTTGTATAGTGACATCTGTTTTGTATATTTTTGTATAGTAGAGTCTTTTTTGTATATATTTTGTATAGTGATATCTATTATGTATATTTTCGTATAGTCACAGTCTATTGTATGTAAATTGTATATACAATATTGAAGGACTATTTTTTTTGTATAAATATACAAATTCTATTTTGTATATTTTTTGTATAGTGGCAGTCTTTTTTGTATATTTTTTTTATAGTGACATCTATTTTGTATATTTTTAAATAGAGACAAATTATTTTGTAATTTTTTCTATAGTAACAGTCCTTTTGTATATGTTTTGTTTAGTGACATCTATTTTGTATATTTTTTGTATAGTAACAGTATTATTTGTATATATTTTGTATAGTGATATCTATTCTATATATTTATTGTATAGTCACAGTCTATTGTATGTAAATTGTATATACAATAGTGACGACCTATTTTTTTGTATAAATATACAAATTCTATTTTGTATATTTTTTGTATAGTGACAGTCTATTTTGTATATTTTAGGTATGGTGACATCTATTTTTGTATAGCGACAGTTTATTTTATATATTTTTTGTATAGAAACAGTCCTTTTATATATAAATTATATAGTGACAGTCTATTTTGTATTTTTTTGTATAGTGACAAGTCTTTTTTGTATATATTTTGTATATTATCATCTATTTTGTATATTATTTTTGTATAGTGACATCCATAATAGTATTTGAACTAAAATTTCTGCCAGTGCTTTCATTACGACAAAAAGTAGTATCTTTATTCATACATCACAGAGAATCTGATTGCAAATCTCATTATTTTTCGAATATTCTAATTGTACCATTCACAAGAAAAACAGTTACAAAATACTAAATTATTGTAGCAACATCTACTAGTTGTCTCGAGCATTCCTGCATCTTCTTATGTTGTGTCCTTGTTTTCCATACAGTCCACAGGTAATTGTTTCAGTACAAATATTCATAAAGTCCCTTGCGTCGCGACTTCGTTGGTGTAACGATCCGAACAATCGTTTTGAGCATTTGCACTTTGCTCGGTAGTTTACGGGCATAAGTAGATCTGTATGATGTATTATGACTTATGTGAATCGTCGGTTTTGGTTTTCAGATTTTTCGGAATCCGTTTGGAAGAATGAATTTCATTGTTGAAGCTTTAAGTTGAAAGAGTTGACCAAGTTTGGCTTTTTATAAATTTGACCCCGGAACGGAGCTTTGATGGTTCCCTTAGGTCCGGATGATGATTTTGGACACGGGCGTACGCCTGAATTTGCATTTGGTTGTTTCTAGAAGATTTCGACACAAGTTGGCAAAAATTAGAAATTTGAAGGTTTGAAAAGTTCATAAGTTTGACCGGAAGTTGACTTTGAGGATATCCGATTCAGATTATGGTTCAGGGAATCAGAATAGCTTTGTCATGTCATTTGTTTCTTTTTGTGCAAAATTTGGGTTCATTCCGGGATGATTTGATATGTTTCGGTGCGAGTTTTGAAAATTGAAAATTGAAAGTTAATAGATTTTTATTTGAGGTGTGATTCGTCGTTTCAATATTTTTATGTGTGTTTTGAGACCTCGAGTAGGTTCATGTTATGCTATGTGACTTTTTGGTATGTTTGGACGGGATCTCGAAGGGCTCGGGCGTGTTTCAGATTGATTTTGGATCATTTTCTTCAATGCTGCTATTGTTGGTTCTGGTGTGACCGCACCTACTGCTGGTTTGCGCAGGTGCAATGGTCGCAGAAGCGAAAAAGGGGTCGCAGGAGCGGAAATATTTCTGGGAGGAGGGGTCTGCACAAGCGGAGATTGCTTCGCATATGCGAAGGTGCAAATGCGGTGAGTTGTGCGCAGAAGGGGTTGACAACGCAGAAGCAATATTTTGGCGCGCACCAACGAGTGCGCAGATGCATGTATTTTACTGGAGGTGTGAAGGCAGGCCTCCAGTGCTTCTCCACAGAAGCGTGATTTTGGTTGCAAAAGCGACTCCGAAGAAGCGGCTAATGTGTCGCAGGTGCGAAAGTGCTGGCAGAATGATAAATACAAGGGTTCGCGATTTTGGCTTCATTTTAACATTTCCAAGCTCGGATTGAGGCAATTTTTGAAGCAAATGTCGCCATATGAATTGGGGTAAGTGTTCTCTAATCGATTTTGGTTATATTTGAATCTACCTTCGTTTTTGGTAATTGGATTGTGAATTTAAAGGGGAAATTGGGGGTTTTGGCCTAAAATTTCATAATATGAATTTTTGAGTTTTGAACATCGAATTGGAGTCGAATTTGAATGAAACTAGTATGGTTGGACTCGTAGTTGAATGTATTGTTGGATTTTGTGAGATTTGTTGGGTTCTGAGGCGCGAGCCAGGGTATGATTTTTGTCCGGTTTTGGGTTTTGATTAAGGATTCGATCTTTATCATTTGGAATTGTTTCCTTGAGCTTTATTTGATGTATTTGAGTTGCTTTTGGCTAGTTTTGAGTTGTTCGGAGGTTGCTACGCGCGTGATGGCATATTTGGAGCATCGCTTGGCTTGCTCGACATTGATATTGGCTTGTTCGACGTAAGTAACTCTTCTAAACTTAGTGTTGAGAGTATGAAACCCCACAATACGTGTTATGTGATTGGTATTGAGGTAACACACATGCTAGGTGATGGGCGTATGTGCGTGCACCATGTGAATTGGGACTCTCTTTCTTCTATGGCATTGTATAATGGTCCTACTTTATTGATATCAATGTTTACATCATGTGATAAAGTAGTTAAGCTGTCAACATGCTAGATATAATGTGTAGGCATTATGCCGATACTGTTTGGACCCATAGTGATCGTTTCTAACTGTCATCTCACTGATTTCATTAATATTTCGTACTCAGCTATATCCATGCATTCATACCATAAATCAGTCTCAAATATTATTTATTAATATATCATATCGTTGTTGTCGGGCTAGTTTCATGATATTGTGAGCCCGTGAGTGAGACTAGAGAGATTGGTGACTGAGTGAGGCCGAGAGCCTGAGTGAGAGTGATATTTTGGGATCGGGCTGCACGCCACAACATATTATATTGATTATATTTTATGGGACCGGGATGCACGCCGCAATGATATATTGATTATATTTTATGGGATCGGGCTTAACGATATAGAGCTTGGGCTGAAGGATCCCCTCAGTAATCTGCACACACACCCAGTGAGTGCGGTCGACTATATATATGTGGATCGGGCTGCACGCCGCAGTGGGTATTGTACAATGCTGAGCGATTGAGTGTGCTGAGCATTGAGCATAGTGAGAGAGGATGCAAGATAGTGAGATTGAGTACTATGAGAGTGTGAGTACATGATCTCATCACCGAGATGCATTGCATTTGATATGCGTACTTGAGATACATGCATAGAGATGTATTTCCTTCTGCTACCCAGTTTTGGGACATTTATGATTTTACCTGTATCTTGACATATAGGCATAGAGACGTACTTTCCACATGCTATCTCAAAATAAAACATCTTACTTATTGTTGAAAGGATTTTCGAGAAAAATCACAGTTTTTGAACTTACTCGTATTTTGGCATACTCGGTAAAAAGATTTGAGTTTTCACTGAGATACTTGAAAAGCATGCCCATTTTCTAGAACTGTGAACGAGCTGAGCATCTTACGTCTGAGATACCTCTTTTATTACCTGTATTATGTTGTTATGAACTATTTTGGAATACTGATATTGTACCCAACCTTGTGTTAGCTCGTCACTACTTTCAACCTAAGGTTAGGTTTGTTACTTATTGAGTACATAGGGTCAATTTTACTCATACTATACTTCTGCACCTTGCGCAGAGATGTTGGTTGCAGATGTTGCTGTGTTCGATGTGAGCTGGATTAAAGATGTACCTACGTCCCGGTTGTTGCTGCTCCTTTTCGTGGTAGCTTTATATCTATAAAACTCTATTTATATACTTTTCAAACGGACGCTATATTTATTTCATTTCAGCTTTGTAAATTCTATTCTTAGGAGCTCATGATTTGTACTACCAGTCCTTGAAAAATGTATAAGAGTCAGTAAACTACTTTCGTTTTATTGTCTTGTTAATATCATTAGAATTGGATAGTTACTAGTTGGCTTACCTAGAGGGTTGTGTTAGGTGCCATCACGACTAGTGGATTTGGAATTGTGATTGTTTGTCTTCCTGATTTTTCCTTCACTATCGGTGGTAGGACCACATTATCTAACACCTCTGTTGGAAGGTCCCATGTAGTTTCATCTGGAAGTGGATTAACTAGCACTTCATATGTTTTCTTGAAGTATTCCTTGGTGAACAATATTTGGGTGCTTCTATGTGTGTGTAGTCCAATACTGCCATAGCATGTGGACAAGGAATCTCATCCACTTGAAATCGTTTGCACGAGCATTCCTTTTTTGGCATGCATACTATGTTCCACCTTTGTTCAACATCCATTACGACATATACATAATCGGTTGAAGGCCTCGCCTAAATTTAAATAAATATCATTAGTAAAACAGGGGTTTGACAAGTATTAATGTATTTTTGTCAAAGTATGATATTAAGGCGTATGAAGTAAGACATGATAAAAGAATATTTACTGATTTTCTGCGATAAATTGCTATTTTCCTTCAGTACTTCGTTATATTTTTTCCTAGGCCAGTAAATGTACTTATTGCAGCCATTCTATTTGTATTATTCCATTCCATAACCAAATTCATCATGTAATCTAGCAAACTCATGATTGGTAGCTCTCTTGCCTCTCTGTTTCTTGCATTGAGTGACTCGGCAATATTGGAAGTCATCACCATGGATCTGTTAACAGTGGAATGCGCTATGGATCACTTTTCATAACCAACTTGGAATTGGTAACCTCTTACCCTCTTATAAATTTTGTCCATATCTTGTATGAAGTGATTAATAAAGTGTCCATATCTGAAAGAAAAAATAAGATTAGGGAGGGGATAAAGAGTAAAGAAAACTCCTTATGTGGTCTCTGTCTGCATGGGGTCAAGCTCACTAGTGGGGACCTCGGACTGCATAGGATCCTCAGCTCCCTCCAAGTCCTCCAACTGTATCTCTAGGTCCTCTGACTGTGGCACCACAAATCCTCTCGCTGGCTCTCTATCAGCCTCTTGCTCTGATGCCTGGGCTATCTGTGCTACTGGAGCAGTCTCCTCCATCAGTAGGTCAAGTGGGATATCTCCAGCTGATGTGAAATTTTGTACCTCTTTCTTCAGCTGCTCTACTGAATCTTTTGAAGCCTGAGTCTTCCTCATCTTCCTGACCTACTTTCCCAGCTCCTTTATCGCCTTGCCATGGGAATCCAAGGTCTCAAAGATATTATTTTGGTTGTCCAGGAGTTGCTTCAATGAATCCTCCACTGATGGAGGTAACTGAAGCTGTGCTGGGGCTACCTGTGCTGTGACTGCACTAGATAAAACAGACAGCTTTGATGCAGCTGCCTGCATCTAGTTGTTGATGCCGGAGAGAGTATGAGTAACTCGCAGTGCAATCTGTGGGTATGCGGAAGATGAGGGAACAGATAATGGGGCTGTGATAGATGGCCTAGATGAGGGAGGTGGCATAGCAGCCGAGGAACCCTCTGCTGTGGAAGGCTCTGACCTGATAGCCTATACTCTTGGATCTTCAAACTGGCCAGTGGAGGTGGTGGCTTTGCCTTTGGACTTCGGGTTGTCTGCTCTCTGAATGCTGTACTAAGATAAGGGCCTCTTCAGCATCACCTTCGTGTCAAAGTATCTCCCCTAAACCCCCTGGTCCTCTAGGTACATAGTGATGAAATTGGGGTCAGGGTAGGATCTTTCTTCCTTCCCGGTTGCCTTGGATATGATCTGGGCCATGAGGTTCCCCACATTTATTGGGTACCCCGCCATGATAGAAGCTATGAGAATCGCCCTGGAGACTGGAATGTCACTGTCATGCTAGGACGGATCAAGGCAGTTGCAGACGAAGGTGCACCACTCTTTTGCTTCAAATCTAAGGGTGTTCCTGGCAATTGAGACTCCAGGTGTAAGCCAGGCCGATGTTGTCCCTAGGATGGATATTACCTCTGCTAGCCATGGTCGGGCAACTTCATCTAATGCGAACTTCTATAAGTATAGAGCTGCGTCCGCATCATCAAACCCGACATATGCATTCAATGTTTTGCCATCGAATTGGATCTTCTTATTTTGTACCTTAGTCACGTAGGTACCCTTTTTGATGTGGGAACATTGGCATAGAATTCCTTTACTAGGTACTCATTTACTTCCGGCAACTTTCTAGTGAAGAATTTCCACCCCATTCTTTTATCAAATTGCCTCTTCACATTCGGGTTGTGAGGAAGAAGGTATCTTTCTATGAATTGTCGCTCAGGGGTGAGTGACCTTTGTGTCCACCATTCCCGGAATTTGTGGTAGGCCTTCTCACTCACAAACCTATCTTGCCACACTGCTGGCTTCCTTCATCTAATCAACCCTCTTCATGCGTATCACCTCCTCTCCCGTCATACGAGACCTCTTCGTCATCTATATTGATGGGAGCAGCGGTTGAGGCCAGAGTTGCTGTCGGTGGTGAAGATGGTGCTAAAGTCATACTATCTCCATTTGAGCCATCAGACGAATCAGATGAGGAGGTGGGTTGATTGATGAGGCGTAAAGGTTGAGATTGAGCCTCAGGTTGTTATGCAGAGTCTCCCGGGAAGGGAGGTATTCACTAGTGTCCGAGGAGTCGGCCTGAGGTCTCACAGGTGGGGCCTTTTTGCCAATAGTCTTCTGAGGTGCTAAGGGTGCAGTCTGCTTCTCTTTGTTTCGTCCTCGAGAGGATTCTCCCCTCCATTTTGATTTGTCCGAACCACCACGAGAGCGCACCATTATTTGCAACACACATTCAGTGAAAGATTATTAGTATTATAGTTCAATGAATCCTTAAAGAAGTGCAGATGAGATGGACACGGTGCTTCTCAAAATAGGGGTCCGCGGACAGCAGAAAAATGGGCGCGGCCGCGGAATGGCCATCACGGACCACGTAAAAATGAGCGCGACCGCGAAGAGGTTGGACTCAGACTACCAACTCTCTTATCATGGTCTTCCGCGGACTGTGAAATTTTGGATGCAGCCGCGAAAGATCAAATGCGGACCGCGTAAAAATGGACACGGCCGCGGAAGCAATTGTCAAACTCTCTGAAACTCTAGAGCGCGGATAGCGAAATTTGGGACGCGGCTGCGTAAATTCAAATGCGAACTATGGAAAAGTCACCGCGTCTGTGAACATGTAACCATATTCATCTCTCACAAATTAAGGAACGAGACCACGTAAAATGGACCGTCGTCCGCGAAGTTCAAACAAAACGGGCAGTGATGAACATTTCAACCTAGGGTTTTCACTAAGTACAAAAATTAGTGTAATTAACAAGCGTAGTTAATAACCCAATCCCCTATTAGGCATGTACACATCACCCACATGAATTTACACATCAATTAAGCATGATTTTTAGATTGTGGCATGTATTAACCTTAACTAAAAAGAAAAAGTAAAACTAGGGTTCAGAGATAAAATCAATGCAAGGATTTGAGCATACCAGTTGTGAAATTTAGAGGAAATTGGACTCTTGATTATTGTGAGATGATTTTGAGAGCCAAAAGAGAAAAATGAATAATGCTACAATGTGGTGAATAACTAGGGTTCGAAAAGCGTAAAGGTCTGAAAGACCTTCTATTTATATTAAGTCCAGTGGATCCCACTGACTTACCTGAGCGCGGTCCGTGGAATTCTACCACGGTCCACGCTTTTTACCTCTATGAAGGCTGCTTCAAGTTCCAGGGCGGTCCGTGGAAAACTGGGTGCGACTGCGAAAGTCACCGTAGTCTGCAAAATTATGAACGCGGACGCGAACACAACTGCAGAGAGTTGATATTTTGGGCTTTTCAAGTACGCGTCCGCAGTCAAAATATACCACCGCAAAATGCCACCACAAATCGCGAAGTTTTGGGCGTGGTCCGTGAAATTCCCCACACTTAGGCGAATTTTTCCAGCCAATGTCCTGCACTGCACAAATAATTCCTACACAAATTTTACAACTAGTTTGTCCAAAACAATGCCTAATCTAAGAATAAAATCAAAAAAGAAAGAAAAACATATGGGTTGCCTCCCAAGAAGCTCCCGATTTAACGTCGCGACACGACACATGTTACTATCATCATTGGAAATTGATCAAGGCCACCACGTGGCTGTCATCAAACTTGCCAAGATAGTGCTTCACTAGAGTGCCCATTAACTCTGGAGATTTCACTATTTGTGTTTTTCAAATCAAGAGCACCAAACGGAGTTACATGCACCACTTCAAAAGGGCCACTTGTTGATTGATTTCCCAATGCACACGCAAGTGTACGTGGTCGACAAGTAATATAGGAATTGAAGTCCAGATATCGTACCCACAGGGACTTGTGATTAACTATCCACTAAACTAAACTCAAACAAATATTTAACTAGAATTAATCTAAAATAGTAAATCAAAAGATTAAATAGACAACTAACTTAAAGATGAATTCAAGGTAAATTGATATTCTAGAGTTATGGGTTGTTAAACAATCACGTTGAGTTTTCGACCTAAATCTTCTAATCAGGTTTATTGATTGACGAGGTTAATATTGCTCGT
>ML367010.1:79153-107729 GCA_005239505.1 Nicotiana paniculata | reverse complement strand
TTTCAGCTAAGGAAAAGGAGTAAAATGGTAATTGTGCGTGGGATTTGATGAATATGTGCAAAATTTGGCCCTGTCGGATCAGGGTTAGGATTTGGAAGATTCAGAATTCATGCTTAAGGCCTGGGCGAGTTGTAAGGATAGTGACTCAGTCACGTGTTTCATTGAAAAAGGTGTTCCTGTGCTAGGAGAGTCTTGGAGTTGATTGTATTCGGGGCCAGTCAGAGTGGGTGACTCTCAATAGTGGTCCTAGTGAGTTCAAAAGTTAAAGAATGCGGCGTTTAAGGATTTCAAGCAGCAGTATGATCGAGAATCAAGCTTTTGCAGAGTAATCTCTAAGAAAAATGAGGATGGTTGGAATGTTCTATGATATGTTTCAGCATGCAGGAGAATATTGGAGGAGTGAGAGAAATAGACTCCGGATTGAAGAAAATATTATCAGAAGGGTATGAGACAGGTTGCGGGATTTGGGCAGCATAGTCTCGTGAATCAAGGTCACTCGGGATGAGTGAGGGTTGAGTTTGCTATGGGTTGAAGGAAGTTTCTATTATTCCTGAGGCAATTGAAGATGATTAAAAGGAGATAGATTGATTAGCCATGGTTGAACTGGCACATTTGCGGCAGTGATCGGTTCCTTTGATGTGATTTAGTTATGCATGTGGTTTGTGCAGGTGTGTGCGGGGCTTATCGGCCGTCGTAACGGATCTCATGTGGGAGCATTTGAGTGCTATGGCTTGTCAGGTGTAGGCCGACCCTGGAAGGGTTATGGTGGTATAGACTACTACTTAAGGATTTTCATGATTGGGTGATAATGGGAATTCACTCGTGTGTTGAGATGGTACTGTTGAATTGAGTGAAGTAAAAAGTTTCTATATGATGAAGTGTTCACCCTATTGGTGGTTCGGAAGTTGTGATGGAATTCTTGCACTACCTCGTATTAGCATGTTAGGTGCAGTAAGCAATATGTAACTGGGAGTAAGAATCGAGATTTAGGTCCGATGTTTATAAGTATGTCATGAGCTCGGAAGAGCAAGACAAAGTGATTTGAAAGTTTAGAGTAAGCTAGTGTTATCTTCCGTGTCACCTGAGATTGATATTCGGTGAAAGAGGCTTTGTACCTTGGTCATGGTTTCTTGATGTGTTTTGCGGCCTTAGTGTGGTCGGTGTTATGGATGGGCATACTTGTTGCCTTGTGTGGAAGGTCGTGGAAGCATGACCGCGAAAAGATTGTATAAAGTGTGACATGTAGTCACTTGATGGATTTCAGACTTAGACTATGTATAAAGAAGTGCAATATTGCTTAATTGAGAATTTGCGCCTGGAGGGCGTTCAGTTCACTTGATTATGGATTATGGGGTGTGTGTTCCGGTAATGATGGTTGTTCTCTTGTATTATGAGAGAAGGTGGGTTAATATGGACCCAGGCAAAAGCTATTAGCTAAGTTTGGTGCGAGCGAGGTGGCTCGATGCTTGTGGATGGATTTAAATATGATTATGGGCTCCGTATGAGCCAGGCATGTTCCTTTCAGTAGAGTGCTTTTCTTGGAAAGGTATTAGAACAGCGGGTGTTGTTCCGTCTTCGTCGAATTCATGTGTTATTGTGATTGTGTCGTGTGAGTTGTGAAACGGCTTTGATAATTTCTTATGTGTTGAGGTCCCGTGTGGCGGGGATGTTATGTGAGCAGGATAGCTCTTGAGATCCAGAGTGCATATATATATATCGCATCTCAGTTGTGCTTGAGTTTTGTAGCCTATGGCTTTATCAGTCTCCCCAGGATGGTATTATGCACTTAGCGTGCTTGTGATCGATATTCAGTAATTCATAATAGTGAGCAGATCAGTTTCGTATATATATCTTCTTATGTAAATTTTATGTGTGGATCGGTGGCACGTCGCCACGGGTATGTTATTTGGATCGGGTTGCACGCCGCAACAGTGTGATGATGAGGAGGGTTAATATGTATTTATTTTCTTGTGTTTTATTTCTTATTTTCTGGTAAGAATTCATATCGGTTGCATGAGCTGACTAGTTCCGTCCTGAGTCGTTTCTTATTATCATGTTCGAGTTATGGCCTATTGGCGCGATGTGGTATCATGTAAGGTTGTTGGTCATGTTGGGGTGGTTTGTTGTCTGAGCAGTTCGTACTGGGTGAGACGAGATTATCGGATCAGGGATCAGTGCGATGAGGTATGTGAAGTGTATATTAAAGAACAAATACCATTATTCAGGTTCATACTAAAGTGATGATTCTAGTCAAGATGAGGTATTCAAGGATTTCTTAACTCTGCAGTTGAGTATGAATTTCTGCACATTTCCTCTGTTGTGGTGGTATCGTCAGCACTATATCAGGGTGTATGTATATTTGTTATGAGGTGCATTGGGAGCATCAGATTCGTGGAATTTTGGCTATTAAGGTTCGGGGAGTGTCATTGTGGTCAGACGATGAGTTATACAGTGCATGATGCTGATTCAGCAAAGGTATGCGGTCATGTTCTGGTATATCGTGTGGTAGTTGATATGGTGTTTATATGTTGGAATTAGGCCTGGCAGAGAAATTTCAGGTGTGTGAATGAATTCTGAGCTTATTGTATGGATAAGAGAAGAAATCTTCGGGTGTGATCAAGCTATTGTGCTCGACTGGTTTGTGGTAGCACAGGCAGGTGCTCGAGATGTTAAACAGTGATTTCAGGTAACTCCAGAGCAATTCTTAGCACGTTCGAGGATGAACATCGGTTTAAGTGGGGAGAATGTAACGACCCGACCGGTCGTTTTGAGTTCTAGCGCGTCGTTCAGCGGTTTGAAGTCGTGAGCAGCTTGGTTTCAGGTATTATGACCCGTGGGCATGGTCGGAATTGAATTTCAGGAAGTTTAGAATTTATTTGGAAAGAAAATTCTCATTTCAGAAGCCTTAAGTTGGAGAAATCAACTAAGATTGGAATTTTGAGTAAACGACCTTCGAATCAAGATTTGAAGGTTCCAGCAGGTTCGTATGATGATTTCGGACTTGGGCATATATTCGGATCGGGAGTCGGATAACTCGGGAGCGTTTCGGCGCATATTATGGAAGATAGCATTTTAGAAGAATTTCATAAATTTGGGTTGGAAGGTATTTCAGTGAGATTGATGTCCGTTTGGGAATCCGAGCTTGAGAATAGCTTTGTATGGTGATTCTGGAGTTGGGAGCGCGATCGGAAGTGAATTTGGATGTCCGTAGGTCATTTTGGGGTCATTTGGCTAAATATAGAAATTTGAAGGTTTTTGAGAAATCCAACCGGAAGTGGAAATTTTGATATCGAGGTCGGAATACGATTCCGGAAGTTGGAGTACGTCCGTAATGTTGAATATGACTTGTGTGCAAAATTTAATGTCAATCGGGTGTGATTTGATAGGTTTCCGCGTCAGATGTAGAAGTTTGAAATTCTAAGTTCTTAAAGAATTGGATTTGAGTGTGATTCGTGATTTCGGCATTGTTTGATGTGATTTGAGGGCTCGAGCAAGTCCCTGTCATGTTTTGGGACAGGTTGGTGTGATTTGACGGGGTCCCGGGGGCCTCGGGTGGATTCCGGGTGGTTAACGGATCAAGACTTGAAGTTTGAAGAAGTTAAGATTGTTGTCATCTGGTGTGACCGCACCTGCGAGGATTTGGCCGCAGGTGCGGCTTGGGCGCCGCAGGTGCGAGAGCGGGCAGGCTTGGTTGGGGACCACAGGTGCGATGGATTTTCCGCACTTGCGAAGCCGCAGGTGCGGACAGTGGGGCGCAGGTGAGATTTTGGGCTGAAGTTGAGGAAGCCGCAGGTGCGGGAGATTGGTCGCACCTGCGGGATCGCAAGTGCGGAGGTAGTGCGGAAATCGACCAGGGCAGAATGTTTTAAAACAAGAATTTTGGGTTCATTTGTCTTCATTTATTCATGACTTGGGCGATTTTGGGAGAGCTTCAATAGAGGATTCCTTCATGAAATATCAAGGTAAGTAAATTCCTCCCATTTTCAAGTTAAATACAAGATTATATGTATGAATTAGGCATGGAATTGGTAGGAATTTGGGGAAAATTTGAAGAAACCTAGGAAATGGAAAATTTGGATTTTTAGCCACGAATTGAGCATGAATATTTGAGTAAATTATATATTTGAGTTAGTAAGGCTATGGGTAGAATGTACCTTCGAGAATTTCGAATTTCCGGGCATGTGGGCCTGAGGGCATTTTGGTCATTTCTCCGAGCGGGGTTGGGAAAGTATATAATATGAATTTGTTGTGAGTATTAGGATGAATTTTCATTACTTTGCCGTTATGTGGTAGTTTCGGAGCGTTATGCGTCTGTTGGAGTCATCGGAAGGGCTTGGAAGCCGATGTTAGAATTTCGGAGTGAGGTAAGTCTCCTTTCTAACTTTGTGAGGGGGAATCGTCCCCCTAGGTGAATTAATTCCATACATGCTTTTATCTTCGGGGTCTACGTATGCATGAGGTGACGGTAGTCCGTGCATAGCTACCATTATGCTATGTCCGGGTAGCCTAGGAACCACTAGCATGCCTTACTTATTGTACATGTGATCTTGTCTGTGATGTTAGACTACTAATATAATCGAAATTGTAATTTAATGACTAAGGAATATTAGAGTTTATTTTCTAAATCATCTAAAAAGAGAATTTATGTCCTTCGCGGGCAATTGTATTTCCAAATAAGGTTGTGTCATTAAACGTTATATAAAACTCGGCAATTGAATTTCGAAAAAGGGATTTAAATACTATTTGTGGTCTTTAAAAGAGAAATCGGTCATTTACTTGAGTATTTGTGTTCCCGACGTATTCGGGATGGATTGTTGATTGTGCATGTATGCATGTGACCGCTTCACAATTTACATTCCGCGAGCGGAGTGTTATTTCCCCTACTCTGATGGGAGCGGGCCGTACACCACGGCGGGTTTAGAATGCTCTTTTGGTACGGGCCGTTCGATCCTCAGCAGTGCATAGATAGGATTATTATATTGAGAGGTGCACTTGTGGTACGGGCCGTTCGATCCTCGGCAGTACACAGAGAGGATTATTATATTGAGAGATTCACTTTTGGTATGGGCCGTTCGATCCTCGGCAGTGCATAGATGTGATTATTATATTGAGAGGTGCACTTATGGGACGGGCCGTTCGATCCTCGGCAGTGCACAGAGTGATTATTATGACGGCTCAGGCCGGTTGTTCTTATCCCGTATGCGCATGTTAAACTGTTAAATGTTTTCTGCACGATTTTGAAGTGATAAGATATTTGGGAGGAAATAAAGAAGTAATTGTTTATTTAAGATATTTGGAAAATAATGAGAAAGTGGTATCTGTTGTTTATTTCCAGTATTTACTTGGAGTTCAGTGCCTTACATACATGCTTCTTTACTGCCTTTACATGATCATCGTGTTCATTTTACACTGTTAAATAAATTGCTTGCCGTTAGTGAGTGTCTAATTCGACCTCTCGTCACTACCTCTCTGAGGTTAGGCGGGCGACTTACTGAGTACACGTTGTTTTTGTACTCATGCTACACTTGCTATGCATTTTTATTGCACAGGTACTTTCATAGCGATTGGAGGATTCGGAGATTTAGGCGAGCTGCATCATCCGGAGGCGATCCGCAGCCGACAGAGTCTCCCTCGCACTGTGTATACTTTCAGTTTATATTCCCTTGTCCAATTTGTATTCCGGACAGGCTTTGTGATGTTGTATAAATTCCTAGAAATTGCTCATGTACTTGTGACACTGGGTTCTGGAGTATGTTGGGATGTTCTGGGTTATATTTGTTAATGTGTGGTATTAAAACCCTTGTTTTTAACTAACGGGTTTTTATTTGGTTGATATGTAATAAAGTGAAAGGAAATGTTTTTCATAAATGTTAAAATCGGAAAGTTATTTCAATTAATTAATGATTTGACTTGCCTGACATTGATGTCCGGCGCCATCACGACCTTATGAATTTTGGGTCGTGATAAAAAGGCATGACTTTGTAACAATAAGTCCCATGTCTGTAATAAATGAAGTTTTTTCCTCATCTAGGGAATCCATCTTTATTTGATTACAACCTGAATATGCATCTAAAAAACTCAAAAGCTCATGACCTGCGGTAGAATCAATCAATTGATCTATGTGTGGTAAAGGGAATGAATCTTTTGGGCAAGATTTATTTAAATCAGTATAATCTACTCTAACCACCATTTTCCATTATGTTTTTGAACTACCACGGTATTAGCTAGCCAATTAGGGTATTTTACCTCCCGTATTGAACCGATTTTTAAGAGTTTTTGTACCTCGTCTTGAATCGCTTGATTTTTGAAAGAGCCTTGCTTCCTCTTCTTTTGCTTGACATGTACGTATGATAGATCTTCATTCAATTTGTGAGTCATCATATCCGGAGGTATACCTGTCATATCTGAATACGACCAAGTAAAACAATTTGTGTTAGATCTTAAAAATTCAACTAACTTACCTCTCATTCCTGGACTCAACTTCGCTCTAATATAAAATTTTCGGTCTGTCCATTGTTCGAATAACACAACAGCTTCGAGCTCTTCAATTGTTGTTTTGATGTTTTCATTCTCCTCTGGTTCTTGTATGACATCCAGTCTTGAATCCATATTTGTTTTCCTTGAGCTACGTTTAGATGAGATCTGATTTACTACGTCTTCGACGAGATTTTCATTTGTATCTTTGCTTACTTTGTGTGAGTCTACCACTGAATTGATATTCTTAAAAACTTGTTGATCTCCTGGGATTTGTTGAATTCCCCATTTCGAAGGAAACTTAATAACTTGATGTAGTGTAGATGGTACAACATCCATGTCATGAATCCATGGCCTCTCAAGAATTAAATTATAGGCCATGTCTACCTGAAATTTCTTTTCTTTGATGACTCTTTCTGCAAATGTGATTAGCACTATCTCCCCTCTCGTAATGACAGTTGAATTATCGCCAATTTGCATTTCGTTTACCTATCGTAGAAGAATAATATTCATGGAGCTACCTGGGTCAATCAAAACTCGTTTTACATTAGTATCATGTATAAGTAAAGATATTACCAGAGCATCATTGTGGGGAATCATCAAGCCATCTGCATTTGCATCATCAAACGTTATACTATCTTCCTCAAAAACTTGACGAACTTGCTTCCCGTGAGTTACTGTGAATTTGGATGTCTTTTTCACAGCTGTGTATGTTATACCGTTGACTTCTTCACCCTCGCTTATCACGTTTACTGCTGGAGATGGAGGTTTTGGAGGTGTTGATACCCAATATTTCTCTTATATTTTTCAAATATATTTATATATTTTTAGAATAGTTCATATGCATCATCATTTGATTTACAAGAATGCACAAGTATTTTTTCATAATTTTTCATAATTTTTAAAGACTTTAAATCAATTTATTTCTGCATTTTACTATATAAATATCTAATAATTATCCTCCAAATTATTTTTGTGATAATGTAATCATCTAAAACTTATCATTTATACCGCTACAAGGTTTTAAAAATTTTAGTGCATTTGTTATAATTACATTTGCATTTTTAAGGCTAAAATTACACATTTTGTAATAATAGCCCATGCATGCTTAATTACATAATTTATGCAAAAAATAACCTTTTATATTTTTATGGTGTTAAATAATTGTTTTTAATTATCTTTATTAGTTATTTATTATTTTTATAAATTATTTATTTATTAAATTGGGTATTTAAAATTTGGCCCCCAATTTTCAATTAAATCTGGACCAAAACACTACCCAAAACAGCCCAATACCCCTGGACCAATTTCCCTTACCCACTTAATAAACCGACCCAACCCCTACCTAAATCCCAGTCGTTGATCACAAATGATCAACGGCTCATAAACGACCCCTCACTTTCCATATATCCCCTCCTCTCTACCCTAACCATCACTTCCCAAAAAACGCCGCCTCTAATTCCCTCCTCTAATGAACCCTAATCCCGCCGCCTCACTAAAATCCCCCAATTCCGTTCCTAATGGGATTCTTTCCCCATTGTCTTACCATTTCGATGTTTTTCTTTTATTTGATGATTCTTTACATAATAACTTAAGTACTTGCCTAAACATGGCAAGTACCCCATTTTGATTTTGTCCTAATCAATTTTTACCTCTTGAATCTAGACGACCTTAAGTCTAAATGCGTTATTTTGTACCATATGAGCCCGATTCACTCGTATCTTGCTGATTCCCTAAGGTTAGGGTTTCAGATTCTCTTTTGATTAGAACCAAAACTGGTTCAAGCTTTGATTTTTAGCATTATTTCGTCATTATTCACCCAATTATGTGTGAATCTGTATTTTTTGTCGATTTCTTTTACTTACCTAAATTAGGGTTTCAGATATTCTTTAATTGAACCAAATCTGGTTCGATTCTGTGTTTCTTTTTGAATAATCTCCTATATATGTTCATTTTATGCTAATATGTGATTCTTTGCCTTATTTTCTGTCAATCTTGTGTATTTTTACCTAAAATTTAGGGTTTCAATTCTACTGATTTAAGTACTTGCCCTTTTTGGTGTTTAAACTAACTATTTCCCATGTTTATGTTCTAATTTTTGCACTATTTAAACCACCCCCACTCCCCTGGAAAAGGTTTTCAAGTTCTGAGTTCGAAAATCTTTCCCTACTATAATGAAAATTGTGTGCTTCCACTCTTGAATAATCTCATTCTGTGTTCTGATTCCTGGCTGGCTAAAAGTCACGGCCAGAAATCTCCAAGTTCTTGCTTCTGTTTGGTGATATTTACCATACTGTTGGATCCCTTTCTTCCCTATTTCATCTCAGCTGGTGAGTTACTAGACCCTCTGCTGTTTCATTATGATTATTTGCTCAATGTGCTATTTCAACTAGACTATGTTATCCTAAATGCTATTACTTGTAGTTTGAAACATGTTTGAACCTATTTTTGAGTTGGTTAGCTAAATTCTACTTAACTCCGTGTCATTGCTAACTATCTCTTTAAGTTAAAATATGACATGCCCTTATACCTTTCATGTGAACCGGTCAACCATGTATAGGTGTGTGCATTAACAAGTCTGTTTGTTGAACATGATATAATGTGGCATGTTTGATTTTGTTCTTATTATATTATGACACCTCTAGTAACTGCCTCAATCAGTTTTTAACATGTCCTGACTTATTGCTAATTAATGTGATTCCTTCCTATGACACTAGTTCATGTACTTAGTCTAATCTGGACTCCATGTTATCACTATGAATCTGCTTATGAACTTGCCTTGTTAGCATGTAATTGAGTTTAATTCCTAAACTTGACTAAGTTTGCTTAAGTTCAAGCATGTCTGCTATTTGTTTGTATATATGTATTCTGGCCCTTTTAGTGAAATTCTTTGACTCCCTCCTATTCCTTTACTATCTGCCCTTTCTGAATCCTCATTCTTAGCCGGCTGAAAGTCAAGGCTATTTAGATTCTATCCTCTGACCTCCATAGTATTTCCTTGAACTGTTTATGATCAATCTCTCTAGTGTGAGCAGTGCCCTGGGTTATTGAAGCCCTTGGGAACTCTGACACACTAGGGATTTGGGTTATGTATGCTCAGCCTTGAGATATGGGTAAATCACTCAACAACTGGTTATATTGTATCTATGAACAATGGATTTTAGAGCTATTGTGAGTTGAAGGTTTGGCCTGTCCAGGTGTATTTGGGACTGTTGTAGGCTCCCTATAATTATACTTACTTTGTAATTTATCACTTTAAATTCTGGTCTGTAATAAATATTTGTAACAACAATTCTGGGGTGTTAGTGAAATTAGGAAGGGGTTCTTATTTTACATTTGTAATAGTTTGGTAGAAATCCTGCATATAGGTTCGATATTGTGTTGTTGAATGTTGTATGTTAGAAATCATGCCCATAGGTGCCTAATTATGTTTAATCATTATGTGCTAGCAGTCATGTCCATAGGCTCATTGCTTGGTTCAATTGTGTTCTGTTATAGACCATGCTTATAGGAAATGAGGTGATCTAATATGTGTGCAAATGCCTGCTTACATATGGTTCTGTTCAAATTATAGTAATCATGCCTATAAGATCTAAAACTGGATCAAATTGTAGAATGCACGTTTAAAGGCCTGAATTTGTTTAATTATCACTTCTTCCCGTTTACTCATTAGTTTCCAAATACTGTGTTGTTACCCTCACTAGAAAAATGCCTATAGGATTAAAACAAATAATTCTGGATCTGTTTCTGTGACTTGCACTATTTAGTATCGCATAAAACACCAAGATACCATGCTAGTAGACTTAATTGTATTATGCTAAAATCAGTAGGAAAACTTATGTAGGATATACTAATAGCATTAAGAACTGATTTTGTACATGACTATCTGCTCGTTCATTCAATATCACATAGATATCCTGCCTATAGGATCCTGCAATTAATAAAAGTTGTCAATGTTAAACAGTTTGGCATGCATTTAACGTCTAAATGCGGAGGCTAACTTGGGCTCATACTTGTTTCTATTTAAAAGTCCTAACTGTTTTTGTCTGCCGCTTAGTATTTTCCTTTTGAGCAACCTAAGTTAAGGTCTAGAACCATCCTGAAATAGAGGTCAAAATGCCTCCTGGACCATAGGCATGGGACGGGTAGTGCACGCATAGGGCACGACTTAGAATTAAATAGAGCACTTTAGGTAAACTACTTAAAGATAGTAATCAGGTAGCAGGAGATGATAGTCTGTGCTCGCTGAATAATATGAGTAATACCCCATCTTGAGGGAGTTACGAAATATTATTTATGTTGCACGGGATGATCCTTTAGGCTAAAAAACTTAGGACCCCCCCCCCCCACCATTTCTGTTAAGATAATTCGTTATTTGTCCAAACTGTTTCTTTTTCTCTTAGATTAATTCACATATTTCGAGTTCAGCCGAGACCCACCATTGTGGACCTCGAGGAGTGCCTAACACCTTCTCCTCAAGGTAATTTGAGCCCTTACCCGATCTCTGGTGACACAAACTAGTAAACCCGAGTCATTTGCAAATAGGTGCCCTAACGCACCTTAATCCATTAGGTGGCGACTATCTCTTTTGATATCCCTTCCTTTAAAAGAGTTTTTAATGTCGAAACCCGATTTCGCGAGAAAAAGGGGCGCGACAGCATGGCGACGCTGCTGGGGATATTTTAAGGCTCTTACCATAATGAACTTGGTCTATGTGAATTAGTCTCCCTCGATAAGCGTGTCTTTATCATTTTGCTTGAATACCCTGCTCCTATTCACCCTCTTTATTGCTACATGCACACCCCCTTCCCTATTTTCCCTTTTATATGAATTTACATGCAATTCTTCGCTTAATCAGATTACAATATGCATCCCCTCCGTTATTTCCCAATCATGCTCACTGGCTTCAATATTTATGTTTTTCCCAATCCCTACCCCTTTTACCGCTTTATTATAATTTTTCCAATATACGAACTAACTCCTTTATTGTTTTTCCTTCTTTTTCTATATTTACATTTATTAAATACTACATTTATCTCTTTCATCTTGCAAAATATTTGACAACATGTTGTTTTACCTTTACATAAAACATGTTCTACATCATATTCCACTCGCGCGCAATTAATACCATAGCGGCACTTGATGAGTGTCTGCTTTCTTCCTACATTACTCTTTTAAATTTGGAAAGGCTTATTATCGGTAAAACTAGTCGAACAGTGGTGCAGTCGACGGTTCCATACCTTTCCCTCTCAAGTTGTCCACTTGAGGGTACCGGTCTAGACTCTTATAGAAAACCCTACTCTGATGTTAACTGTGCATGCATCATGTCCGAACCTAGCATGAGTTAGAATTTTCTCCGCATAATAAGTCTCTAAGGCGAGCCTTTTCTGAAGCCCATCGGGATTTCCATAATCCCAACGGTCACGATCATGATATGTCCATTATTTGGAGAAAACGTGCCGATATGCTAATCACTAATGTGTAAGTAGTCAAACCCGGAGGGGGAGAGGGCTAACTTTATTTGTTTTGCAGAAATGAGGCACGAAGTCCCCAAGCTCGGCATGGTCTGAAGTATCTCACCCATGTTGCTAAATTGGTGGGAAAATCTCTCGTCAAGCGACAAAAACTACGTGAAAAGAGTTCTCAAAAATCTACCGTCTTTGCTGGACATTCAACCAAACAATGTACTAATCGATGCTGCTACTATGTTCTGGGGTGAAAAGAGGGTTGTTTTCCGTTTTGGTAATATATATATGACTCCCCTTATTTAGGAAATAGGAGGTTTTGCTGGGCTATCCTGGAATAGCCCTGGTCTACTGGTATCAGAAAATCATACTTCTAGAGGGTTTCTGAAAATGATCGGTCTTAGAAAGAATGACGAGCTAGTTTAATTGAAAAAGTCTTACATACATTTCGACTTTCTTTATTGGCACAACACATCCTACAGTATATATCATGATGAGTTTTACATCACCTCTTTGGGCTGGACTCATCGACGGGTTTTCGTGTTCATCGTTTGTTTTCTGGGGATGATAGTATTCCCAATCCAAGGAGACAGGATCCACACTCGTTTGGCTATGGTCACCAAGACCTTAATGGAAGGGATAGAGGGATAGACTTACACTATTGTCCCAACAATCGTGGCAGAGATATACCGAGCCTTGGACCGCTGCAAGAAGGGATTCAGACATTTCGAGGGTTGTAATTTGTTACTGCAAACATGGTTGTTAGAGCATCTTCAAAGAGGACAGTACCGTCAAGAATTTCAACGGCGACCATGGAATGACCACATAGCTTTTCACCATCCAAAAAGAATGAATTTCATCCCAGACAGATTTGCACAACCGGAAAACACTGTGGATTGGGTGCGCTTCTTCAGCAACTTGACTGATGAAAAGGTCCATTGGATGTTTGAGTGGTTCCCTACTAGCGAATTCATCATCAGTTCAAGAAATGTTCCTCACTTAGTGATTGGGTTGAGGGATATATATCCTTATGCTCTTATCAGGGTCATAAGACAGGCTGGGAGAAAACAAGTCATACCACGAGTTTCCAAGATGGTTCACTACAAAGCAGACTTTCAGGGTGATGCCATTCCATTCAAGTGTGAGGCACAACACATGTGGCATCTGAAGATTACTGTGGTGAAGGATACCATCGAACCACGCCGGTAATGTGTATTTCTACCTATCATGGTTGGATGATGACATAGCGGGAGAAGTCAAGCCAGGGATCGATCGAGGAAACAGGGTCATAAACGATGCTGCTGAAGCAAAAGTAAAATACAAGAGGTTGCGCAAGAGAATCTTTGAGTCTGAGGCCAGTCATTTGGAACAACACAAGGTAGATATGGAATTAATCAATGAATGGAGAGGAATTTCTACAAAATCAGCGGAGAGGTTGGAGTACTTTGAGCAGGTTTTGATGGAATTTAAAGGGGAGATGAGGAAAAGGATCGTGGATTATCAGAATGCAGAGGGAAACACAGGAGGACACCTGGCAAGGGCGTATCTACTGCTGGACATGCGCGACCTGGGGAACCTGATCTATGGGGCCAAGAAGTCCAAGCTTGGAGAAGGTCCCTCCGGGACCAAGTAGATTAGAATTGTTGTTTACTTGATTTTCTAGAGTCGTTTTAGAATTGATTGTAATAAGGCAAATGCCACTAGTAAATATTTTGATTATTGTTTAGCGGTTTGATCTATTTATTACATTAATGAAATGAGGCAATTATCGGCATCAAGCTTCTCCAAATCTACGTGTCGCTAGGCCTACCTCGGGAACAATGAGGTCCCCAAATTAGGACACGAATTTATGATTCCTCAATACATGTTTAAATACTGAAAATATCCTTCCAAAATTCCCTACTGACTTGTTTACCTTTTTGCTTTTCTTTATTTTGATTATTTCCATCCCCTAATGTTGGTTCGTGCATACTGGCATTATCAGCATATCATACCAGATCCATAGGTCCTCCGCCTCCTCCTCCTCCAAGTGATCCTTAAAGTAAGGGAAAATCTAAGATGGATGACATGAGCAGTATCAAGAAATACAACATTGCACATGCGAAAAATGTTGAAACTTCAGATGGTCGAAGTACTCCGGCACAGAATGATTTGGTCCTACGATTGGAGCAGAAATTCTTGAATTACAAGGGGAACTTGAGCAGGTCCGCAACTTGGAAAACCTCTCCCTCACCTTAAACGTCCCAGATATCAACCAACAGAATGCCCAAAACCCAGCACCTCCTCAAATCACACCGAACCAACATCCACAAAGTCCTCCCGCACCTCATCTTTCGCAAAATCCCAAGTTCCTCAAAAATCCCAATCCTCCACCAGTACCAACTCCCCCTCAGCACCAGCATCATCCAAATCAATATCCACAAACTACTACCTACCATACCTCTTAAAATACACCGCAACCTACCCCCAATCGGCAGAACTCAACCAATGATCACCACTACACCCAAATCCCCGGTATCCATCAGAACAACCCCATATATGTACAAACTCTACCTCACCCCACTCAACAAACCCCATATACACCAGAATCCGCTAAGAAGGACCTGTTCATCAAGAATATGGCATAGGAACTTAAGAATCTCACAAGCCGAGTCCAAGGTGTCGAAGGGGGTAAAGGCATTGAGGGTTTGAACTATGAAGATCTATGTATTAAACCGTACATAGAACTGCCGGAGGGTTACAAACCTCCCAAGTTCGGGATGTTTGACGGAACAGGTTACCCAAAGGTGCATCTAAGGACATGTTGTGACAAGCTCGTAGGATTTGGAAATGATGAAAGGATCCGCATGAAATTATTAATGAGGAGCCTCACTGGAGACGCACTATCTTGGTACATCAGTCAAAATCCAAAGAAATAGGGCAGCTGGGTAAGCATGGCATCGGATTTCATGGATCAGTTCAGGTTTAATACGGAGAATGCACCAGACGTCTTCTATACATAGAATCTCAAGAAGAAGCCAACAGAGACCTTCCCCGAGTATGCTACTCGATAGAGATCGAAAGCTGCGAAAGTAAGGCCGGTATTGGAAGAAGAGCAAATGAAAAAGTTCTTTGTCCGAGCCCAGGATCCACAATACTACGAAAGGTTAACGGTTATCGAGAATCATAAATTCTCTGACATTATCAAATTAGGGGAAAGGATTGAAGAAGGAATCAAGAGCGGAATGGTAACTAATTTTGAGGCATTACAGGCTACGAACAAAGCTTTGCATTCAGGGGGTATATCCTAAAAGAAAGAAGTAGGGGTCATGATGGTGGCCCAAGGTCCAAAGTCTCCTCTTACATATCAAACACCTCCACCTACATATCAGCCTTCACCTCCCAGATATCCACAATCCGCCACCACCTACCATACTTATAACACCCAGCCAGCATATTACCACTCTCCACCAGCCCACCAAAACTATCAGAAACCCAGACCAAATTTTGACTGCAGGCCGCCCAGACAATATACCCTTATTGCTGAAACTATCGATCATACGAGAGACTGAAAGCTGATGGATATGTCACCCATATTCCCGTTGTTGCCATGGAAAACTCTTCTCAATAGGTCAATCCAAATAAAACATGTGCCTACCGCTCCGGCATGAAAGGTCATACCATCGATAAATGTCGCACTTTGAAAGACAAGATCCAGACATTAATTGATACCAAGGTCATATAAGCAAAGGAGGCTACACCTAACATCCGCAACAATCCCCTCCCAAATCACAGGGGTGAGGGGATGAATGTGATAGAGACTGACGAAGAATGGGACTCGGAGGGTCAATTGGGCTTATTCGAGAAGGGGGTGACCCCAAGAAGCCTGTAGTCACTCTCACTCCTATTGTGGTACAGATACGGCCACTAGTCGAATTTGAAGTAGTCGCACCGACCCTGTTCGAGGTAGAAGTAACAACACCTATAGCTACACCTGCTCCGTTTGAAGTAGAAGTGACCACACCCTTCACTGTGACGGTAGCACCCGCATTATCCTTAATTCAAAATTTGTACCTTGGGACTATTTTGCAGAGGCCAGGAGAAAAGGAAAGGCAAAAATGGAAGAAGCTGGTGCCGCACAAGGGATGACCAGGACTGGTAGAGTTTATACACCTGAGCACTTAGGGGGAACAAGTAAAGAAGCTGCTTCCAAGCAGCCCATCATTGAAACTGGCCCGGAAGATCTTTGGAGAAAGGTGCAAGCAAGGGAATATTCTATAGTGGACCATCTGAACAAAACCCTTGCTCGGATATCCATTCTATCACTGTTACAGAATTCTGAAGCACGTAGGAATGCTTTGATGAAGGTATAGAACGAAGATTACGTGCCCAACAATATCACCAGCGGGGAAATAGCCAACATGGTAGGACAAGTACTAGAGAGACATAAAATCACTTTTCATGAAGACGAATTGCCACCAGAAGGATTAAGCCACAACAGGGCGGTGCATATCACGGTACAATGCGAGGATAAATTCATTTCCAGGGTTTTGATATATGGAGGTTCCATTCTCAACATCTCTCCATTGACAACTCTGAAGAGATTGGGCAAAAGATTACATGAAATACGGGCAGGGACTATGAACGTGAAAGCATTCGACGGGTCTCAAAGGGCCATGATCGGGGAAACCAATCTTTATTTACAAATGGGCCCAACTTGGTTTGATATCGAATTCTAAGTACTCGACATATCCGCCTCGTACAACTTATTGTTGGGACGACCTTGGATACATATCGCTGGGGCTGGGGCTTCTACTTTGCACCAGGCTGTAAAATTTGAATGGAATCATCAGGAGGTGAGAATTCATGGAGACGAGAGTAATCCCATTTATACCAATCAAACGGTTTCGGTCGTGGAAAATATAAGGAAATTGGGTGGAGAGACTTATCATCACATTGAGCGCGTCAATGCAATTGAGAAAGATAAGTGGTGGAGCAGCAAAATAGAAAGCATACTAGCATGGGCAGGGTATGAACCCGGTAAAGAGCTCGGAAGAATCTCCAAGGTATTGCCAAACCAATATAGCTAAAACGTCACGGCACGACCTTTGGATTGGGATATCATTACATCTGGCATGAGTATCAAAACGGGTCGCCACCATGGCGTTGTCCTTATTACCCTCTCGAGCAACTAATACCACATTTGATCCAATCCTTCCATCAGGCTGATATGATGTGGGGATCTGAAAAAGATGAAATGTTAGCTAGTTTGAGGAATCTATTCTTAGAAGACGAAGACATGGATTGTAGTGTAATAGTTTAGGATGAGGAGGAGGAAGGCCTCGTCATCCATACAGTGGAGAAGGAAGCCGTTCTCAGGAACTGGACAGCCACACCATCAAGGGCTCACCGAGTCCTGGCGTAGCCTGGCTACTAGTGTCATTTATTTTTGAAAACAATCCTTTTGAGATTTTTTAAAACATTTTCAGTATTTTGTGTTGGAAACCTTTGTTTGGATCATTAAAATCGCTTTTGTTTGAAATTTTTATACTTATCAATGGCTTGTTATTTTATTATTATTTATTACTATTCTCTATATTTTTCTCTCTACAGCATTACTATTTCTTATCTTGATGAAACAACGACGGTGACATGTAATAAGACAACGCAACATAAGGATAGTGACTCGGAAGAGATAGAAGAAGAAGATGTAATACTTGAGGAAATTGTCAAAAAAGTTGAGAATTTTGAGAATAAGCCTAAGTCCAACCTGGACGAAACTGAGATAGTCAACCGGGGCAACTCCTTATTTTCTGGCCTACGGTACTGAAGCTGTCATTCCCGCCAAGGTAGAAATTCCTTCCTTAAGAATTATACAAGAAGCTGATCAGTGATGTAGAGTGGATAAGGAGCCGCTATGAACAATTAGCTCTCATTGATGGGAAAAGAATGAATACAGTATGTCATGGTCAACTTTATCAGAGCAGAATGTCCAAAGCTTTCAACAAGAGGGTCAAACCTAGACAGTTCGCACCGGGGCAGCTGGTGCTGAAACGGATCTTTCCACATCAGGATGAAGCCAAAAGAAAATTTTTGCCTAACTGGCAAGGAACCTACATGGTTCACAGAGTACTAACAGGAGGAGCACTCATACTCGCATAAATGGACGGAGAGATTTGGCCAAAGCCTATCAATTCAGAAGCAGTCAAAAGATATTACATTTAAACTGTTTGCACTTCTTCACATGATGTAATTGAACTACGCTTTACCTGATTCCCGTTTAAGAGGGGATACGTAGGCAGCCTTGTGGGTCTGGTCACAATACAATAAAATTTTCATTTTACCCATAATCAGAAACTGGGGCAGAATTTTGAGGAGGACCCTCAAAGTTCCGAAGCAAGTTCAGCCAATGACACCGTACGCAGAATAGCCAGAAATTCGTCTAGATAACTGGGGCAGAATTTTGAGGAAGACCCTCAAAATTCTATGGCAAAGAAGTTCGCAATGTATCTGATAGTATCACAGTTATTTGTTCATCTAATCAATTTTTAAATTGCATATTACTATGTTTTGAATAACTATGCATGCATATTTTTCGAAAACTTTATTTTAGCAGGATGCTACCCATGGTGACTCGAACAGGATTTCAATGCAGAGAAGAGCAAAGCAAGCAGACAAAGGCACGAATCAACCNTGCAAAACTCACAATTTTTCTTTGAATTCAGGAACAAGAAACAGTCGCCAGTACGTGCGCACTTTAGAATCACTGTCTTCACAACAACAAAGCTACCGAACTCATCTACAGCTAAGAAATACTCCGTTATCACTTATTATTCATCCATTGCATGAGACTAAGCATTCTCTCAAACTTGCATGAGGCTAAGCCCTGCCTCCTCAACTACATAAGGCTAAGCTCTGCCTTCTCTTTGCATGAGACTAAGAACTGTCTCCATCTTGCATGAGGCTAAGCCCTGCCTCCTCAATTGCATAAGGCTAAGCTCTGCCTTCTCTTTGCATGAGACTAAGAACTGTCTCCATCTTGCATGAGGCTAAGCCCTGCCTCCTCAATTGCATAAGGCTACGCTCTTCCTTCCCCTTACATGAGACTAAGAATTGTATCCATCTTGCATGAGGCTAAGCCCTGCCTCCTCAATTGCATAAGGCTAAGCTCTACCTTCCTATTGAATGAGACTAAGCATTGTCTCAAATCTTGCATGAGGCTAAGCCTTGCCTCCTCAATTGCATAAGGCTAAGCTCTGCCTTCCCAGTATGAGATTAAGCATTGTCTCTCCTTGCATGACCACAAATGTTGCTCTATTCCAAAACACTGCATTATTCTATTCTCTCGGGGCTAAGCTCTGCCTCCGATCTTACACAAGACAAAGCTCTGTCTTGTTTCATCTCAAGCATCATGTCTCTGCGTCTCATGGGCTGAATTATAGCCAATTTGTCCGAAGGCGTCATAGTCTGAAGGCATCATCCTCATAGCCGGAAGACACCATGCCATGGACCGAGGATTTCTCAATATTTCACATCATTATTCAAAGGAGTCATAGTTCAGAGGCACCATCTTCATATCCCGAGAACATCATTTCATGGCCTGCGAATCCTTTACCGCATAATTCATGGCCCGGGACATCATGGTCTAAGGACGTTATCCTCACCGTCCAAATACAATCTCCATGGTCCAGAGGGAATTTGCTTCATGTTTAAATTCATGCAACAATCTATATGGATGCACCGTATTTTGAATTTGCAGGTGATCAGGAAGTAACCGTTCTCCTAACTGGAGCCGTCTTTGCTCCAGTTTCCATTCAACATTCATATCCTTCAATTATTTCAAATGTAACCAACCACCATCTGTTACCCTTTCCCATATGATACCCTATCAAATATCCATAACCATTCTCAATCCTAATTTGTCACATCCAGAATATTTTGTTCGTTCTTACAACAACTTCATCGGTTCATTCCACCGTTGGATCCAGAACTACACATGACCTGATTCCTGTAAAATCAGGGATATGTAGGCAGCTCAGAGACCAGGGTCCGGCCTATATTTTTTTCAAATCACCCTATTCGGTTAAAATTGGTCATTATTTCTTTACTTGACAACTCTTTCATCCTTCCCGGGTAAAGAGGGGCAGTTGTTGATATTCAATTTTTCCTTCATATTTTTCAATGTATTTATATACTTTCAAAATAGTGCATATGCATCATCATTTGATTTACAAGCATGCACAAGTATTTTTTTCATAATTTTCCATAATTTTTAAAGAGTTAAATCAATTTATTTCTGCATTTTATTATATAAATATCCAATAATTATCCTCCGACTTATTTTTGTGATGATCTAATCATCTAAAACTTATCATTTATACCGCTACAAGGTCTTAAAAATTTTAGCGCATTTTTTATACTTACGTTTGCATTTTTAAGGCTAAAATTGCATATTTTGAAAAAAAAAAAAAAAAAAAAGCCCATGCTTGCTTAATTATATTATTTATGCAAAAAATAACTTTTTAGATTTTTATGGTGTTAAATAATTGTTTTTAATCATTTTTATGTACAAATGATATTTTTGTTAGTTATTTATTATTTTTATAAATTATTTATTTATTAAATTGGATATTTAAAATCTGGCCCCCAATTTTCAATTAAATCTGGACCCAAACATTATCCAAACCAGCCAATCACCTAAGCCCAATACCCCTGTCCCAATTTCCCTTAGCCATTTAATAAACCGACCCAACCCCTGCCTATATCCCAGCGACCCCTCACTTTCCATATATCCCCTCCTCTCTACCCTAACCCTCACTTCCCAAAAACCGCCGCCTCCATTTCCCTCCTCTGATGAACCCTAATCCCGTCACCTCACTAAAATCCTCTCAATCCCGTTCCTAATGGGATTCTTATCCCATTCACTTACCATTTCGATGTTTTTCCTTTATTTGATGATTCTTTACAGAATAACTTAAGTACTTGCCTAAACATGGCACCCCATTTTGATTATGTCCTAATCGATTTTTATCTCTTGAATCTGGACGACTTTAAGTACAAATGCATTATTTTGTACCATATGAGCCCGATTCGCTCGTATCTTGTTGATTCCCTAAGGTTAGGGTTTTAGATTCTCTTTTTATTCGAACCAAAATTGGTTCAATCTTTGATTTTTAGCATTATTTCATTATTATTCACCTTATTATGTGTGAATCTGCCTATTTTTATCGATTTCTTTTACTTACCCAAATTAGGATTTCAGATCTTCTTTAATTGAACCAAATCTGGTTCGATTCTGTGTTTCTTTTTGAATAATCTCCTGTCTATGTTCATTGTATGCTAATATGTGAGTCTTTGCCTTATTTTCTGCCAATCTTGTGTATTTTTACCTAAAATTTAGGGTTTCAATTCTACTGATTTACGTACTTGCTCTTTTTGGTGTTTAAACTAACTATTTCTCATGTTTATTTTCTTATTTCTGCACTATTTAAACCCCTCCCCACTCCCCTTTGGAAAAGGTTTTCAAGTTCTGAGTTCGAAAATCTTTCACTACTATAACGAAAATTGTGTGCTTCCACTCTTGAATAATCTAATTCTATGTTCTAATTCCTGGCTGGCTGAAAGCCAAGGCTAGAAATATCCAAGTTATTGCTTATGTTTGGTGATATTTACCACACTGTTGGATCCCTTTCTTCCCTGTTTCATCTCAAGTGGTGAATTATTAGACTCTCTGCTATTTCATTATGATTATTTGCCCAATGTGCTATTTCAACTAGACTATATTATCCTAAATGCTATTACTTGTAGTTTGAGACACGTTTGAACCTATTTTTGAGTTGGTTAATTAAATTATGCTTAACTTTGTCTCATTGATAACTATCTCTTTAAGTTAAGATATGAACCTTCTTGTAAACATGTCCTTATACATTTCCTATGGACTAGTCAACCATGTATAGATGTGTGCATTAACAAGTCTGTTTGTTGAACCTGCTATAATGTGGCCTGTTTGATTTTGTTCTTATCATATTATGACACCTCTAGTAACTGCCTCAATTAGTTTTTAACATGTCCTGACCTATTGCTAATTAATGTGATTCCTTCCTATGACACTAGTTCATGTATGCTATTTGTTTGTATATATGTGTTATTTCCCTTTTAGTGAAATTCTTTGACTTTCTTCTATTCCTTTACTATCTGCCCTTTCTGAATCCTCATTCTTAGCCGGCTGAAAGCCAAGGTTATTTAGGTTCTATCATCTGACCTCCCTAGTCTTTCCTTGTACTGTTTTTGATCAATCTCTCTAGTGTGAGCATTGTCCTGGGTTCTTGAAGCCCTTGGGTTCTCTGACACACTAGGAATTTGGGTTCTGTATGCTCAGCCTTGAGATATGGGTGAATCACTCAACAACTAGTTATGTTGTATCTATGAACAATGGATTTTGGAGCTATTGTGAGTTGAAGACCTGGCCTTTCCAGGTGTATTTGGGCCTGCTGTAGGCTCCCTATAGTTATACTTACTTTTTAATTTATCACATTAAATTTTGGTCTGTAATAATTATTTGTAACAACAATTATGGGGTGTTAGTGAAATTAGGAAGGGGTTCTTATTTTACATTTGTAATAAAGGTGGGTAGAAATCCTGCCTATAGGTTCTATACTATGTTGTTGAATGTTGTATGTTAGAAATCATGCTCATAGGTGCCTTATTATGTTTAATCATTATGTGCTAGCAGCCATGTCCATAGGCTCATTGCTTGGTTCAATTATGTTCTGTTATAGACCACGCTTATAGGAAATGATGTGATCTAATATGTGTGCAAATGCCTACTTACATATTGTTCTATTCAAATTATAGAAATCATGCCTATAAGATCTAAAACTGGATCAAATTGTAGAATGCACGTTTACAGGCCTGGATTTTTTTATTTATCATTTCTGGCCGTTTACTCATGAGTTTCCAAATATTGTGTTGTTACTCTCACTAGAAAACATGCCTATAGGATTAAAACATATAATTCTGGATCTGTTTCTGTGACTTGCCACTATTTACTATCGCATAAAACACCTAGATACCATGCTAGTAGGCTTAATCGTAGTATGCTCAGTAGGCAAACTTATGTAGGTTCTACTAATTGCATTAAGAAACTGATTTTGTACATGGTTGTGTGCTTGTTCATTCAATATCACATAGGTATCCTGCAATTAATAAAACTTGTCAATGTTAACTAGTTTGGCGTGCATTTAATGTCTAAATGCGGAGGCTAACTTGGGCCCATACTTGTTTCTATTTGAAAGTCCTAACTGTTTTTGTCTGTCGCTTAGTATTTTCCTTTCTAGCAGCCTAAGTTAAGGTCTAGAACCACCCGTAAATAGAGGTTCAAATGCCTCCTGGACCATAGGCATGGGATGGGTAGTGCACGCATAGGGCACGACTTAGAATTAAATAGAGCGCTTTAGGTAAACAACTTAAAGATAGTAATCAGGTGGCAGGAGATGATAGTCTATGCTTGCTGAATAATATGAGTAACACCCCGTCTTGAGGGAGTTATGAAATATTATTTATGTTTCACTAGGTGATCCTTTAGGCTAAAAAACTTAGGACCCCCCCCCCCCCTCTTCCCCATTTCTGTTAAGATAATTCTTTATTTGTCCAAACTGTCTTTTTCTCTTAGACTAATTCACATCATTCGAGTTCGGTCGGGACCCACCGTTGTGGACCGAGGAGTGCCTAACACCTTCTCCTCAAGGTAATTTGAGCCCTTACCTGATCTCTCATGACGCAAACATGTAAACCCGAGTCATTTGCAAATAGGTGCCTTAACGCACCTTAATCCGTTAGGTGGCGACTCTCTCTTTTAATAACCCTTTCTTTAAAAGGGTTGTCAATGTCGAAACCCGATTTCGCGAGAAAGGGGGGCGCGATAGGAGGCTCTTGTCTATTTTTCATGTAAGAGTGTTTACCTTTTTTGCTGAACAGGCTTGTTAAATATCCCTGTTTTAGAAATTGCTCTACTTCACCTTGTAACAATCTGCAATCCGTTGTTTTATGGCCATGGTCATTATAAAACTCGCACCAGAAATCCTGATTTCTTCTATTTGGGTTTGATCACATTTCCTTTGGCCACCGCACCTTGTCTCCCATACTCCTTAGAACATCCACCAACTCGGATGTGCTAATATTGAAACTATAGTCTCCAATCCTTGCATTTGCGTTGGTATCTCTATCACGTACATCTCGTTACTTTCTGAACCTAGATGATGACCATGCATCTCTGGTCCTCGATCTATGGTTAGACTGTACATTTTCTGGCTTGGACCGTGAGTCTCGCCCTTTGGGTCCCATATAAGGTTCGTATATGTTCTTACCGGACCTCTTTTCATATTCTGACCTCCTTGAATTTGCTCTTTCATCAACCTTTGACTGTGCAACGATGTCTTTTTCAATCCGCAGTTTGGTGCTATATATGTTACATACATCATTCCATGTTGTTGCAAGGAATTCTCGTAAGCTTTCCTTGAGTCTTCTCATGGCTTATGAACTTTTTTCATTTATATTACTTGCAAACACCATGGCTGCCCAATTATCAGGTACTCGCGGAAGCATCATTTTTTCACGTTGAAATCTATCCACAAATTTCCTGAGTAACTCAGTATCTCCTTGTTTTACTTTGTAGATATCTTCCATCCTTTTTTTGACTTTTGAGCTCCCGAATGTGCTTTTATAAATAAATCTTCAAGCTCAGCAAAAGAATCAATAGAATTTTCAAGTAAAAAATAATACCATATTAATTCCCCTTTCGTGAGTGTTTCTCCAAATTTTTTGACCAAAACTGACTCAATCTCTTGTTTGGTCAAATCATTGCCTTTTATGCCTGTTGTGAATGCGGTTACATGATCTCGTGGGTCAGTTATTCCATCATATTTTGGGATGTCAGGCATTTTGAACTTCTTAGGAATGGGCAGTGGGGTTGTGTCTGGCTTCCAAGGTTGTTGTGAATATTTATCAATATCCACTCCCTTAATCACAGGTGGTACACCAAGTATTTGTTCGATGTGGTCGTTCTGCTCTTTCACCTGTTTCTGCAAAGTTAGTAGCAAATGTTGTAAATCAGAATTATTCGATGTACCTGGTCTCCCATCACGTGATTCATTGGGAGTTCCCCCGCTTCCTGAATTAGCAAGCCCCGAGCGTGAATTTTCTATGGTTGCTGTATTATTTGGGGGAGGAGTTGGTGGTACAGTTGGAAGTCCCCTCCCAAAAGCTTGAAGAGCATTGTTCACATGCTCAGCGATCAATTGTTTCATGGCATCTTGCTCAACGGTCTGCTCATCTCCATGTTGTTCATTTGTGTGAGATGCAGATCTTTCAGGTGTTCTTTCTCGAGAATGACGTGGAGATTCTTGTGGTGAAGGAACTGGAGATCCTCCCACCTGTTGGTTGTTGTCATTGTTGTCGTTGATAGTTGACATGGTTTGGTTGTGAGAAAGTAAAATTTGGAAGGTAAAAAGATTATCAGATTCCCGGCAACGAAACCAATTTGTTTAACCAAAAAATGAGATTTTTAGCCAAAGCCTATTTTTAGAAGAATTCGGGTTACTGATAATCAAGAAATTCCTCACTTCCTCGACAAATCGCTTGAAAGGAAATAAAACTGACAAAAAGATATTAAAATGATTGATTGTAAGCAAAAGAAAGTGATTGTATTCCAATATCAGTTAGAATGTATCTTTACAAGTAAAATTCTTTTCCCTTATATAGAAGTTTACAAACATAACGTTTTCTACCATTTATGGTCGAATCATTATGAGCTTTAATGACATTAATGATCCGTTACAATTGGTAATCGTAACTATTCATGAAGATTCTGTAACGATTCTGATTCCCCTTCCTCATTAATTGGTGGGTCATGAATATTCCCTTTTTACTGTCTTGATTCATTCCGCTCGTGTCTCTTCATCAACTATTTTAAGCTCGAACATAGGTTCACTTTTATCTCGTGAGTGATTGACTCGTACCTCTTGTAACTCGTACACCTTTTAATTATAATAATCCAGTTATCATTTCTTCATTGTTCCACGTATCATACTCCATCGGCCAAATGCAATTCCACGTGTATCATTTATTTACCACCAATACAATAAGTATTCACAATCTTATATTAATTAGTCGTATTGCCTACGTGCACTTCTAATATACCTCATTTAAAAATTACTTTTCTACTACCATAGTATGATGTTCTTCCATCATTTTGGGGGTATTATACGTGCATAGAAAGTAGTCTATATTTATACTATATTAAAAGCGCGAAGGCTCTTAGCGAAATGTCGTTCGCCTTTTTTACTTTTTAAAAGTAGGGTTTTCATTAGACATAATAATTATTTAATTATTTTCTTAATTTTTAAATTTTGAATTTGTAGAAACACCTTTTTTTTAGGAATAAATCCAACAAAATTTAACTTTTATAAAAAATTTCCTTAATTTGAATTGTATATTTAAGACAGAAATATACTACTTAAATAGTAAATTTTGCAAAATCTTCAACTAGATAGCCTAAGGCAATATATAACACTCGAAAGCCTACTTAATTATTTTTTGCTTTTTTTAAATACTACTCTGTATAGCAATAAAACTCTTTACACATCCAATATGTTCTTTAAAACACTATATAAAGTTCTAAAGAAAGTATAAGACATTTTTAAAATAGATGTAGGTATTGGGGTACCCGCGCATCGCGCCCCTTAGCGAATTATCATTCGTCTTTTTTCTTCTTAAAAAATTAATTACACACTAGATAAAATAGTTATTTAATTATTTTTTTAATATTTAAGACTTAAAAATTTAGTAAATTTTTTATATTAAATCATTTACTATTTAGACTTTTAAATACAACAAATTTGTAGAAAAAAAATAACACATAAAAATAACACTAAAAATTTCGCTCAATTCCTTTTAGGTAGAAGTACTTTTTCTCCCACATATTTTAGTGTTACAAAATTATAAATGTCTATTAGGTCAATTGAAGTTCATGAAAAAGTAGTATGTTTTCTTGCGTGGGTTGATAGAGCACGTCCATGAGTGACAATTTTAACTCCATGTAAAAAAAAATGTGTAGAGATTAAAAGGAGGATAAATAAGTAACATTAAAGGGAGGTTATAAATATATATAGTTGTACAACACGTTAATCTTTTATCAATTCAACAGGTATTTTAAAAAATAAATTAATGACTTTTTTTACTTAAAAAAGTTTAAACTATTGAGGGGAACTTATAGATGAAAATTTTCATGATAGAAAACCTAAGATAAAAATAGGAATTCCTTTAAGCCTATTCAATATTTGTATATAAAATGATATTTTCAATATATCAATGATTGAGAACACTCTTAAGTGACAATTTCTTTTCTCATTGAGTAAGATATATGGAAGTAATATTTTTATATTTTCAAAAATTTACACTTTTATTTATAATTAACACTACAACAAACATAAAGTGTAGAACTTCAGATTTTATCATTTGTAAAAGGAATTTTTGTAGATAAAAATAGAGTTAAAGCGTATAAGTTCAGATTTTATCATTTGTAAAAGGAATTTTTGTAGATAAAAATAGAGTTATAATTAAATATCTATCTATAGTATGAGCTAATATTAATAATTTAAATACCCAAATAATTTATTTATTTTAATAAATAAAAAATATGATTAAATATTTGAATTGTAATAAATCAAAATATAAAACATAATCAATTATAATATTAAGAATTAAATTGGTTATAATGTAAACGTTAAGAGATAATGAAATAGTAGAAGACGAAAAATATTCATAAAGAGATTTCAGGTGAGACATAATCTAACATATATGTATATCATATTATAAGATACTATATAAATACAAAATAATGTACAACTAAGTTAACTAAATTCATCATCTATGCATATTTAGAAGATATTGAATACAATTACTATGTTAGTGTAAGAAAAATTATTTTAATCATTTAACTAAATATTATATTTTATTTCAACGTTACTGTATATATTTTTAATTGATAGACACTATACACACATGTAATGCACATATACTAAAACTAGTTATTATGAAATTACGAATATTTCACGCTAAATGTTAAACAACAAAAATATTTTCGAAATATTAATTAACTTTTATGCCCTTAAATTACTATTGTCTTGGAATCACTAAATAAAGGAAGTTAAAGTTACTAACAATAGAATATTTAAACTTTGTATTGGATTCTGTATCCTTCTCTTATTAGAACAAGAGTTCAAGTTCAACTATTCAACTATTTAGTTCTATTTTATTCGTGTCAGAACTTTATTCCTGAGTTGGTTTGGATTACATGTTATATTCTTCTTGTTCTTCCTCCTCTTCCTTTTTTTTTTTTTTTGGTTTTAAGGAATTTATTATTAAACTTTATACATATTCAGTAACAAGTAGTTTTAGAATATTTACTCAATTGAAACTTTATTATTCCACTACTTTTAGTGCAGGTATTATATATTTGACACAAATATTCGTGCATCGCATGAACATAAAGACTAGTATATATGTGTGTTATATACATGAACAAAAATAGTGTTAAAGTTTGATTGTTTGTATCTCGCGGTGTATTTAATTAGTGATTCTAATCTAATATAGTGAAAAGT
>ML367010.1:64012-79138 GCA_005239505.1 Nicotiana paniculata | reverse complement strand
GTGTGTGTGTGTGTGTGTGTGTGTGTGTGTGTGTGTGTGTGTGTGTGTTTTATACATGAACAAAAAGTAGTGTTAAAGTTTGATTGTTTGTATCTCGCGATGTATTTAGTTAGTGATTCTAATCTAATATAGTGAAAGTGTATATATATATGTGTGTGTGTGTGTGTGTGTGTGTGTGTGTGTGTTATACATGAACAAAAATAGTGTTAAAGTTTGATTGTTTGTATCTCGCGGTGTATTTAATTAGTGATTCTAATCTAATATAGTGAAAAAGTAGACTCCCTTTATCATGTCTAATTAACACATGTGCACTTAAAAAAAATATGAAATAGTGCCATTGATTACTACTCTAGCATTCATTTGGATTTGTGGCCTCTTTGGTTACTCTTTACTTTGGTTTAGTATTAATTTTTTTAGAAACAATACCCTAAAAAATTTCACAAAAAATTACGTAAAGAAGAAAGATGAATGTGGAATAGAAAGCAAGTTAGGTTTTTTTTTTTTTTTTTTGTAAAGAAAAATTGGGAAAGGTACTTTTAGAATTAGAAGTGCTTATAAGATAAAAAGCCATAAGTTAAGGATGATCAATTTATGGCTTTTGACTGATTTTGACGTATAAGTACTTTTCAAAAAATATTTTAGCTGGTTATTAAACTCTTAAACACAAAAATATGCTTGTA
This sequence comes from Nicotiana paniculata, assembly GCA_005239505.1. Classification (NCBI taxonomy): domain Eukaryota; kingdom Viridiplantae; phylum Streptophyta; class Magnoliopsida; order Solanales; family Solanaceae; genus Nicotiana; species Nicotiana paniculata. The sequence goes on along the minus strand of ML367010.1, from coordinate 78,458 downwards.
TGTCAGTTTGATTATCAACTTATAAGTTTATCCAAACACTCTTTAAACATTATTAGGAAAAGTGGTTAGTTAAAGATAACTAGGAAAAGGGAGTCCATAATTTGTATTAATTATCGGCATTCACGCAAGATTCAGGGGAGGACCACAGGGTGTGATGTAGGCAGTCTTCCATGATGCTCTGATACAAGCATCAGTGGCTTATTTCATATAAGTTGGGACCGTAAGTTAAGAATATGCTCTTAAATATTACAAAATGATCTACTTGGTCTGTGTATATTAATTTAGTAAAAATCGCTTGCATACCACTAATAATCTATTAAGTTATATGACTAATGGTTCTAGGTTCATTATGCTTATAGTGAGCATTGAACTGCATTTGCAATTGCACATACTATTTTTATCTCATCCATTATTGACGACTCCAAGAAATTTAAGAAAAATGTACAATAGACTTTCTCATCTTAATTACTAAAACAATAACTCTCAAATTCGTGTCGGTAAACTCAATAAAGAGTAAAAAAGAAGGGTAAAACATTCTTTATCCAGAAAAATTTTCAGGACTCGAACCCAAGACCTTTACGCACCCTCCTATCCATAATGCCCAGTTTCAATGAACAAACTTTCTCTTGTAAACACTTTGAAATATCTTGGGAATATCTGCCAACCTCTTCCCCACTCCCACCCCCAAACATGATTTTTTTTATTTAAACGGGGTGGTCGACAGGGGGTAATTAAGCATGGATGCTTCAGCTTTCAGAGGATATGACTCTTGATAAAAAAATGCGAAGATTGAGAATTAAGATAAAATGTTAGTAGGTAGATGAGCGTGTCTTTTGTACATACTAGAAGTATTAATATATTCTCATATTTTCTTATTCCTAAATTTTTACCACTACTTTTTGTTTCTTTCGTCGTTGATTAGCTTATAATCTCACCTTGTTGTTGTTATAGCTTGTGTTACTATTGCTTTTTGCACCTTTCCTTGAGCCGAGGATAAAAGCCAACCCGATGTACTAAACTTCCGGTATGCGCGGATCCGTAGAATGACCGGACCACAGGGGTCTATTGTACGCAGTCTTACCCTGCATTTCTACAAAAGGTTATTTCCACGGCTTAAATCCGTGATCTCTAGGTCATATGACAGCAACTTTATCAGTTGAGCCGAGGATATATTGGAAATAGCCTCTCCACACCCACAAGACAGGGTAAAGTCTGAGTACACACTACCCTCCCCAGACCTTACTTATGAGTTTTCACTGGGTAGTTGTTGTTTTGTATCCTTCATAGGTGCACTTCTTTTTTGAAGGAGCTGATAATCTTTAAAATTTGTGAAAAGTGTATACTAAATATATAAACTGTAAATGTGACCCAAAAAAATGAAAATGATGATTGTTCAAAGTGGATTCCTTCTTTCTTTATCTTTTTTTTTTTTTTTTTTTTTTCGGTTGAGGGAGCTGATAAGCTTTACACAATTGTCAAAAGAGTAAACCAAATGGAAATTCCTCAAATGGTCACTTTCTCATGGGAGAAAAAAGTCCCACTACAAAGAACAGACCAAAAAGAACAAAAAGGGGAAAGAAAGAACTTGTAAAAGTTTTTACATATGTGGTAGCACCAGCAAAAGCTAATGCTATTGCTCTTCATGGTAATAATATGTTCACCGTCGGCAATACGCACTTGATAATACCCCGACTGCAAATCAAACTTCGTGAAGTATCGTGCTGTGCTCCACTCAACTGATCGAAAAATACTACCTAATTTGCATGTCCTCCTCAGTTTTCCACACTACATCCTCTAGACTAGTTGAAAGATTCTTGTAAAACTGCATGAAGTGTACAACAAAATGATCAAACAATGAATAATTGAAGGAAAAACAGATATCGTTCGAGATTGATTAGTAGCTAAAAGAGGTCAGGAACACGAGGATAATGCAAAGATTAATAGGAGTTAAAAATCAACGAGGTATTAACGAATTTCCGGTTATGCAAAACACAGCGTTATGATCCATTGCAAGATATGAGTCCCACATCGGTATTGCAATGTGTTGATATAGGGTTTATATAGCCTTGGGCTCTCCCACCTCAATAGCTAGCTTTTGAGGTGTGGTTCTCTCTGGGTCGTATCAATGGTATCAGAGTCATCCACCGCCCTCCATGCTCACCATGCCATGGATGGTGACGCCGGTATTGCAGCGTACGCCCGGGGCTAGAAAAGTGTAGCGCATAGCCGTCGAGGACGACGTATGCAGAGCGTGGTGGTTTGTTATGGCCCATTGCAAGGTATGGGACTTGAGTCCCACATCGGTATTGCAATGTGTTGATGTAGGGTTTATATAGCCTTGGGCTCCCCCGTCTCAATAGCTAGTTTTTGGGGTGTGGTTCTCGTGGGTTGTATCACACAGCAAAAACCTATGCATTTTGGAAATAAGTACATAGATTGCTCCTACACAAGCATGATGTTTTATTAGCTAAACATCCATTACTTCTTTCATATATCTATTAGCAAAACAGTTAAACTTGAGGTTTATGTTCCTGCTACAGCAATCAGCTTCTGATTATACAATGCTTGCGCCTATCGAAGCATACTAATAGCGGTATACACAGTTCAGCATTGTCATTTAGATAACTTCTTTTGGCAATTAGCAAAATATGGTACCTTGTGGAATTCCAAAGTATCTCCTTTTGCTTTTCGCACTTCAACCATATGAAGAGAAGGGGCGACTTGAAATACCTAAATTAAACACCAAACAGCGTTCAGGATACGACGACAAAAGATTCACATTCTCTGAAATAATGATGGCAATCCTCAATACAAAAAGAAGGTAATAATAAAATAAATTACCAATGAATAAATAATGCACATTGAACTTACCTCAGTGGCAACATTAAGGTTCCCTTTTCTTCCAGCTTTAACATTTTCCAGCCTCATCTGAGGTAAAAGCATAGAATCAGGCTAGTGCTCAGAATCAATATTAGATCAAATTAGTTTAATTAATTAGGGGTCTAGAAGCCGAGGGAAATGCATGCTTGAAATTCATCACCACCTTGTAATTCTTTTTGTGAACATCAAAACCAAGGGGCTTTGCAGCTTCTTCAATCTTACTGATTATTTCATTGGCCGGGCATTTAGATGTAAACCTTGTTTCTCTCTTAAATTCCTGCGAACAATGGAATCAACACATCTGTCAATGGAGGAAGAATAAGTAATATTCACATCATCCATGTTTCCAACAAAGTGGAGGACCAACTTAGTAAATGTCAAAGTTTAAAAACTTTATGTTTTTAACTTCCGTATTTTCATTCCTCGCTCATATGAATAACATAACTGCAAATCAATCTGGGAATTCTGAATAGTAATTTCCTCACAAAACGAATGTTGTTACATTGAGATTCCAGAAGTCTTATACGGCATAAGTCGTTGAAATTCAACACACAGGGAAAGAGATAGAAGTTAGTACGCATATGCATGCAATATTACTGCAACGTTTTGAGACGTCCAGCGCTTAGTTAACAGCTAAATATGATGAATTGATCAGGTTAGCACAACTCAGGGCCTTCAGGTTCATGTCTGCAAAAAGTCATCTATCCTATTTTATAATATGCAAAGAAGCTGTTTTTACTACACATAACAGTTTCTTGACTTCTGTCTCCCATTTTGATGTTTTGGTGTTAGTATAGGCTGTGGAGGGCTTCGCAACTTGATAATAACTGATGAATAACTGGCGAACATTTATAAACAAAAAATAGTCCAAGGTATTATCATCAATAAAAAGTGACTTTTCAATAACCATATCCTTATACCAAGTTACCAAAATTATCTGAAATTCACATTAAATTCATTAAAGCATGTCCTACTGAGACAGAATAATCAGACACGATGTAACTCCAGGCACAAGCACCATGCTAATCAAGCAGAAGTTCTGAAATATGCAAGAGAAATAACAGACAAAGACATAAGTTCATAGACAGTAACCTGTTCATCGAAGAGATTCCCAAGGTTGAGTCCTCTTGACATTGAGATCAACTCGAATGCGTTCATAGGAGTTGGCTGCTCTTCCTTTTTCTCTGCTACATGATATTCCTGCTTTGGGCCAAAAAAAGAGAACGATGTGAGGACAACTTCATACATCAATCAATTCTTTCCTCCAAAGTCAATGCAAAATTTGTTCCATATTCCGCTATGCTCACTTCAGAATCCTTGAATACTGCTTCAACATCATCCAGGTTGGCATCTTTTTTCTCATCAAAAACAGGAGGTTTATAATCTTTCTTGAACCACTCATCCTCCAAAATTTCTGGGATGGTAATACGCTGCATAGGAAACACATGTAGTTAATAAGAGAAATAAAAGATGTTTTATATTCGGTTGTAAGCTATAAATCAGAAGTTGTATTTAGAAATTCAGTATGCTTACTGTCATAGGATTTGGATCCAAGATGCGAGTAATTAACTTCATAGCGCCAAAAGACATCCAAGGTGGGCAAGAAAATTCAGCAGCGGAGATCTGCGCAGACCGTGATAAACATTATGAAACTAATAACAAAGACCAAAGTAGATTTGACTCTATGATTAGATTGTAAGAAATGCTCACTTTTTTATACAGGTTCATAAGATTAGAGTCATCAAAAGGCAAGTAACCTGCAAGCAATACAAAGAGTATGACTCCACACGACCAAAGATCTGCCGTTGTGCCGTCATATCCATGATCATTGAGTACCTAAGAAAGGAACTTCATTTTTAGATGAAGAGAAAAATAAGAAAAAAGGTGCACATGAACAGGACTCTTTTTTTGGGTGGTAAGACGTGAAAAAAGAGAGTTGTGGAGGCCAATTTCATCATACCTCAGGAGCAACGTAGTTAGGGGTTCCACACGAGGTATGGAGTAAACCATCATCCTGGAAATTTGAGTTCAAAATAAGAACTACATTTGATTCCAAATGGAAGGTTAACTATCACCAAAATGAAAGAAATACATAGCAATACTACTTTTGCTTGACGCTATATTTCAAATCCGAACTAATCGATGATACATGTAGAGAAAGTAACGACTAGCATGATTTCAGAGTTCTCTAGCTAAAAAGGAAAAAAGTACATTATTGAACAATTCTCAGAGTAGTTAAAGAAAGAACAAATCATCTGTCAATGACAAATTAACTGCCAATGTCACAAGGCCCATCCACTTTTGCTTCAAAAAAGTGACCGAAAATGATGTTTAGACTAGTTAACATCACAAGAAGAAGCAGAAATAGATTTCAGTATCGTGCTGGCTTGTTTCTATATGACAACTACTCCATTTGCGATTTTAAAATTCCTATCACTTGATTGTCGACAGGCTTTCCATGGAGATTTCTGGTCCCATTTTCCTTTTTTTTTTCTTGGGGGGATGAGTCATCACTACCACAATTCTCAAAGGCAAAATGGACAAAAGGCAATCAGTAAAGGACGTTAAGACTTCAGACATTGTTACACAATCTACTAGCAGGTTACACCAACTGAAGATTCACTGATTTACTTCTGACAACCACAAATTAACAACTTAAATGACTCGTATCAAAAGTTCGAGACATATGTTAAGGGTGAGAGAACATATGATCAGAAATTTACCCTGACTTGCTGGGACAGAGCACTCAATCCAAAATCAGAAACTTTGAGGTTTCCAGAGGCATCCAACAGTAAATTCTCAGGCTGCATCATTAAAGAATGTCACAATAAAGGTCGCAAAAACAAAGCCAGAAGCTTTAAGGCAAAAACAGAACAGAAATTAACAACTAAAAATGCTGCAAAAGTAACACTTCCCACCTTTAGATCTCTATGGTAGACTCCCCTGCTATGACAATAATCAACAACATTAATGAGCTGCTGAAAATATTTCCTTGCTTCTTTTTCATGCATCCGTCCATGATTTACCTGTGTGCCAATAAAACAGATAATATCTTTAATCACATGCTTAGTTGCCAGAGAGATTTTTAAGTGCCGAATAGGTTTGAATAGCTTCGGTAGGATACATAAAAACTAAGTTCGCAATCAGTGAGAAACAAGTTTTGTGCTCTTTGGTCAAATTCCATATCTCCTAAGGTAGGGGGGAGCGAATGAATTAGAAGAAAGGAAGAATCGCCCTTACAATTTTATCAAAGAGCTCTCCGCCTGTAATGAATTCCAGAACAATGAATATCTTCGTCTTGCTACCCATCACCTGCAGGCAGATGAAAAGGATATGGATTCAAAGTTTAACATATGAAACCCTGGCCGTCATCATAAGCCACAACGGCATCTTCTCTTTAGAACGTTATTGCCGATTTTGATAACAAAAGTAGGTTATTGCCAGTATAAGACTTTTGCACGATTAACAGCCTTGTTAAAAACTCGAAGGACACAAAATATTCGATACTTAAGATGTTCGTCAACAGATTTGTTATATTAGGCAAGCATTTGGTATACAAATACAACATCCCAAAAGGTCTTTTAACAAAATTTTGAACATTTAACAGGAGAGAAAAATACATGTCTGTTCCCAAATGGGAAATTTATGATTCCAGCTTCCTTTTGGGTAATTTGACTTAAACTTTTCTAGTTCTCTCATTTTTCAAGATTTTGATGGTGCATCTCAGAAAGAGTATAACTCTTGAAAATTTGGAAAGTACCATATGAGTAGATCAAGAAGATTAACTAACTACTCCAGTATATTAGCCAATTCCACTGCCGTATATGGATACCAGCAAATTATCTGCATGCCAATATAGGTTATATTAAAGGCCAGAATCTGTCTTAATACATGTCAGTAATACTGAAAATACATGCTGTACAATGGACCTTGTCTTGTCCAAAATTGAGTCATAAATTCACAACAGAATACTAAATATGTTTTGCTAGGCCAGTTGGTTATCCCCCTCCGGTATAGTGAGTTAAAGACTTCTGACAGATTGTTGATGTGAAGATCTAAAGAGAAGTTCAAAACATATTATGCATAACCAAATGCAAAGTAATGGGTTGCTTAATAATTAACCTAAAGGTTGGAGGTACGGAAACCAGTGGCATAGGATCCAATTACACATCCATTATGATCACGGAGACCACATATATAGGCGCGCGCAAACACACACAAGCACATGTGCATTGACATAGAGAGGACCAACCTCGTATAACCTAACAACGTATGGATGTCTGATTAACTTCATTGTAGCTATCTCCCGCTTTATCTGTCAATTTATGAACAAGAGTTATAAATAGTTAACATTGCCAAAACGAAGGATAACAAATGGATAACAACTCAATCGCCATGTTATGATTTGCAAGTGGATAACATCATACAATAGAAAGATATGAAAGTTCGAGAAAGCATAACGTATGAATATATTGAAGACTGACCTGCTCAGCCATTTTGTGTTTCAGGACCTTATCCTTATCAAGAATCTTGATTGCGACAGCCTCTCCTGTCTCTGAATTCCTTGCAAACTTGACTTTAGCAAATGTTCCCTCACCAATTGTCCTTCCCATTTCATATTTACCAACTCTGCGCTTGATTTTTGACTGATTCATAACTAAGATACAGGGACGATCCTCTAAAACGTTCAGTCGCAATCCTCCTTAGAGAACTTTTTACTGCACAATGATTAAAACATTGGTAAGACACCGGACTTCCTAGTTCCTAACATATATTACCCTCAGGTAATAGCAAACCATTGGAGTAAAGCAAATAAATCAGACTAGTCATCACATTCATTCCATACACTCGGAGAGTTCGCAGATCAAGTATAAAGTTAAAATAAAACAGATATTCTAACACAACTTGACTAACTGCACATAAAAGCACACAACTAATGTTTTTATAATCACAAAAGTTTGTTTATTTACTTCTCTTATTTGTTTAAGGAGAAGGGGCAAGAATCAAGGCGCAACACCATTTAATTAAAATAAGTCAATTATAATAGTATTACACTTCAAGGAAATGAATAAAGAAAAAAGTGAGACTTGAATTAAAAACAAAAAATTATTGATTCAATCAATGACCAAAAGGACATTGGTCTCATGGGTGGGTGGGTGGGTGGGTGGGTGTGTGTGAGAGAGAGAGAGAGAGAGAGATGCTGCTACCTAAACCTTTTTGAGGCAAAATCAGCAAAAGATCACAGCAAAATGCAGCTAGAATTGAGTTCTATGACTTCATAACAGATTCCAGAAACAAATGCAAAGTAAAAACCCCAATTTTCTTGAAATAGAAAGGAAACTCAAGAAAATAAACTTCAAATCCAATCAACCAACAATACCCAAAATCAGCAAGCTTCACAATTTGCATAAAAATACAAACTTCCTTGATAAAAATAAGGAGAAGCATAAAAAAGTGGCCAAATTTGAAGTCCAATTAAAGAAATAACAACAACAAAATAACCCCTTTTTTTCCAAAAGCTAAGTACACAAAAAATGCAGAAAAAAGAAAGCTTTTTTTCAAGGGAACTTAAAAAAAGAGGAAAATATCTCAATCTAATAAGATTCAGAATCCCAAACTTCACAGTTTCAAGAACCCAAAAGGCAAAGTTCCTAAATATAGCCAATTCCTCACATAAACAGAACTCATAAACATATAAAAACGATACAAATATTCCAATCATCCCAACAAATTTCAAAGCAAAAAAAAAATCAATAATATAAATGTAGCTATTTTGCACGCAAGCTGGTCCAGATATCACGGTTATAAAAAAAATCAAAGCAAAAAAGCAAGAAAGAGAAAAAAAAATACATACTTTGAGCTGAACTTTAAATTTGGTCTTGGCCTATAAAGATAAAGATAAATTTTTTATGAAGATTACTATGAAGAAGGAACAAGAAGATATCTAAGGCGGCCTTTGGTGTTTTATTGGGTAAAAAAATATTGCAGCAGTTTATAATTCTGAATGATTTTGGACAAAAATATATGGTCAGTGGAAAAATCCCAGCAACCAAATCTTGAAATTCAGTTTTGTTAAATGCCACTGCAAATATTTGTCCCAACAAAAAAATGTAAAAAATGATTCTTTTATATATTAAAAAAAAAAAGGTAGTTTACCTCTCTTCCAATGAATCTCAAGCTGTTTTTGTATCACCACCACTGCACCACACAACTATAAGAAAATTTTTGTAGTTCTTGGAATAATATACTATATTTTTATAAGTGGAGTGATATTTATACATAAATTCAACTATTAAAAGAATATAAAAAGTAGTACATTAATTGAAACTTTAGACTTTATATCTGTGTAGGCGAAAACTTTTATTGAAATATGATAGCTTATAGTTTGGTTGTTATGGTAACAACTCTACCTTCCCCGAGGTAGGATCCTTAGATGTACTTTTCGAATTAAGCAATATTTATTATTATTATTGGTAGGTGTAACCGTGTGATGGATTCATAGTTGTTTTTGTATTTAGTAGTATATGCGTGTTGCATGTTAATAATGGCACGTGATGATTTAAATATATATTTATACGAAATAATAAAATTTAATGAATAAAAGAAATTTTAAAATAATAATACAATAATCATTTAAATACCGAAAATTATTATTACATTAACATAATACATAAATTTAAAATAAAAGGGCATCATAAAAACTTACACAAATGGTCAATTTTGTCATGTTAGTTAGATAACTATGTATTATAGTCTAAAAGTATTTAATGTGATGGTATCTTAACGAACACTTCTTTGTGGACAATATTTTCTTGTGTATATATGTTTCTTCCTAATGCTTTGGTTGCTCTGCCTTAAGCAGAACTCTTGTTGTCGATCTCAATATCCCTCTTGAAAGTGCAACATACAGTTGTTCGTGCAAGAAAATATATGGCGGTAAATATAGTCCAATATTAGGATGTTTGTTCTTGTACTTTATTTATTATATTTGCAAAACATAAACATATTAAAAATTATTTTCGCACAAACTTAAAAGGATATTCCTTAGTTTCGAAAGAAGAAAGTTGAATTCAGAGATAATAATATACGTAGAAGCACATTCACCAATATCATAATTTTTGCATGTATGACGTTATTTCAAAACTTATATATACCATTTGTGTGCTATTATATAAGCAAATCGGCGTATTAAGTTTTTCAGTAGTATGACGGGCATATTTTTATTCAAATTCAACCTTTATACAATGGAAGATAAACTTAGTCTATTATATATATACAATGACACTAACATATGTAAGAAATAATAAACTTGACAACAAACAGGTATGGTAGAAGGCCGTTTGGTATTAAAGTATTTAAGTATTCTTTTTGGTTATAATTCTAGGTATCATTTTCTGCTGAGTCAAAAACAGAAAAACAATTTGTTTTCCTATAAAATTTTGCAATCAACCTTTTATTTAGTGGATCAACATATTCATTTACGCTAGCTAACATGTCCTTTTAATTATATCATGTGATTTGCACTGCATGTTAATCTAATGATGAGAATATTTCTCTTATTAGATGCATACTATTACCATTGTGATTGATAACCAAGTGTTCAGGAAGAACCAAATCAACTTTTATTAGATGCTCTTATTCGTTTCCGACACGAAATAAGAAGACACTGAATATTGGATATGTTCTTACTTTATATTTCTTGTCAGTTGAATCTTTTTCATTTGAGATCAGAAGTATAACTTTGGCAAGCTAGCTTTTACGGTCTCTGTTTTTGTCGATTTTGGAATTAATGATTGTACTTGACATAAATTACCTCTTAAACTATTAATTTTTTACCAAACAGTTCATTAATATCCAATATATCTCTAGAACTCCAATTGATACTTAGACATAAGTGCTTCATCTTATATTATCAGTTTTGCTTTCCTTATAAATTTAGCATAATTGCTCTGCTTTGATATATTTGTAACGTTTATTTAAATTGTTTGAAGAGGTATATCAAATCTAAAGTGGGTGGCCTCACAATAAAATCGTTGTTGGTACGCCACTTGCTTTTATTGTTAACAATGACATGCCTCTTGATATGATATTTACAAGTAATGCATGACATAGCAATATTATTACGATTATGCCGGAGCCATCTATAAAGAATAATCCCTTTATAGCAGAGTCGACTCTTTAAAATATAGTCTTTAAAGTTTGTTCTTGTTTAGTATTTGGCTTTGATTGTGCTTCCTCAAAAACTTGTATAGCATTTTGATTCTTAATATATATTAATCTTTTTACTTTGTGTTCTAACGCTCTTTTTATGAAATAAATTAATGTACCCTTAGATTTTTTAAAAACTTGAATAAGAAGTTTACTCTGTGAAGAACTTAAAAAATAGTTGAATTGGATTCTCTAGCTAAATAATTAATTAAAATATTTAATTATTTGATTTTAACATAAAAAATAATTTATTCTATGTTGATTTAGATCTTAATATTAGTTCATCTTGTTTTAAATATTTAATGTTAATTATAATTTTATTCACCATAAATTTTATTTTCAAAGAGTAAAAGATTGAACATTTAACTTTTAAATCTTTATGTTTGTAGAATCATTAGTGGTATTGACTCTTATCTTTCTCACACATTTATATTCTTTAATATTTTCTTAATTATCGTTTAATAATTGAGTATTTTTTAATATTACATGAAACATTTCTTAATTATCGTTTAATAATTGAGTATTTTTTAATATTACATGAAACATTAATAAAATAATTAGGAAAATAGTTCAAATATAATATAAGAATATATTATCGCGGGAGTATTTTTTTTTCGATGTCAACTCTTTATGCAGTCCATTTAATATTACTTTTTTTTTTGGTATTGGACATTATGAAATGGTAATGTATTTCCAATACGGAGGATTCTGATGAAATTCATTTTATTAAACATTTCTACATATTTTTAATAAGAATATAATAGACAAATTTATTATTTTAAAATCTTAAATACTAAAAATTAGCATAGAAGGTATTGTAGTCCAAAAATTAAGTTATTTGCAATTATGTTTTTTCCCTATGGCTTCTTCCGTTTAATATTTTAGGACTATTTTGGTATATTAATATTATATTTATACTTTTATAATAACTAGTCTTTACGTTCGTGCGATGTACGAATATTATTTGTCAAATACTATAATGCGTACCAAAAATTAAAAAAACTTTTAATTGCATATATACTATAAAATTAATCATGGATATGAACGAAATTTAATAACCAGTTCCTTAAAATAATTTTTTTTGACAAAATATAACATACAGTCTAATAAACTCATTAATGTCACGACCCGAAATCCCACCTTCAGGCCGTGATGGCGCCTAACGTTACACCCGCTAGGCAAGCCAACATGTTAACTGAATTAATTTATTAACAAGAGAAAATAACAAACACTGACTAGATAATTGAGATAAAGTGCAGAAGCATTAACAAAATCTAAATAACCATCGCTAATAATGAAGAAATCCCTTTAAGTACAAAACCCAGAAATGGAGTCACAACCTCACGAACCAGTCTAAGATTTGACTAAAAACAACAGTTTGAAAATAAAATGATGTATCTCTCTGGAAAACACATAAATGACAGAATGAAAGATAGACAGGGACGCCGAGATCTACTAACACCATGCGGAACTACCTCGGTGTCGTCTGGAATGGACTGAAGGACACTCCCACTAGCGAGGTCCACTGGGCCCGGCTGCGTAATCTGCACAACATAAAGAAGTGCAGGTGTAGCATCAGTACAACCGACCCCATGTACTGGGTAAGTGTCGAGCCTAACCTCGGCGAAGTAGTGACGAGGCTAGGACACGATAACAAATTGTACATATGCAGTTCAATAGTATAGCAGAAAATAAACAAGAATATAGTTACGGGGAAGAACATGCTGGGGATAAGAAGGGAAACAATTGCTAAAACAGTAGAATCAAGTACTAACTGGAATGTAGAAGTAAAGCAGGGAGTAACAACTCGAAACAAGTAAAATAGACTAAAGAAAAACACGGCATGACCCCTCGTGTATAACCTCAAACTCACACGGCACGGAATGTCCCCTCGTGCATCAATAATAATCAATCGGCACGGAATGCCCCCTCGCACATAAATAATAATCAATCGGTACGGAATGTCCCCTCACGCATAAATAATAATCAATTGTCACAGAATGTCCCCTCGCGCATAAGTAACAATCAATCGGCATGGTATGTTCCCTCGTGCATAAATATAATCAATCGGCACTGAATGTTCCCTCGTGCATAAATAATAATCATTGGCAAAGAATGTTCCTTTGTGCATAAATAATAATCACTCGGCACGGAATGTTCCCTCGTGCATGATGAGTGTAAAAACAACAATTGATATGAAAGTTTAACAATACGACATTTCAAATGTACAGAAATAATCAACAAAATTCTATTGTCCCGGCAACGAACTCAGCTATAACCAATCTCACTCAGAGGTATAATGTCAACAGTACAATCCTCGACCGAACACATAATCAATAAATTTCTACGTCATGAAGTAACCTCAAGATACCATTTCCAAGGTTCTCAATAATTCACAATACGGAGAATATTAAAGAACATTAAATCACTCATTAAAATCGAATCACGGGCATGCTTAACCACAACATATAGGTATTTGTCATCTCACCTATACATTGGATATGAATTACACATAGCAAATAAGACTCTATACCTATTCCCTCAAGCTAAGGTTAGGCCAAACACTTACCTAGACTCCAAGAATGGAAGTCAAGCCTCAATCACGGCCTTTCATCTTGAATCCGACTCCGAAACGATAATATCTAGACATAATTGACTTAATAACATCAATAATTATTCAATAACTCAATCCCAAAGCCTAATTATACATTTCCCATAATTCTTCCAAAAATACCAAAATTCGACCCCGGGCTCGCTTGGTCCCAACTCGAGGTTCGGACCAAAATCCGATCACTTATTCTCCCATGAACCCGAATATACAATTTGTTTTGAGATCCGACCCCAAAATGAGGTTGAATTCCCAAAATTTCCAAAAGCCCTAACTCTACCCAAAACTCCCAATTTCTACCTTTGGTTTCATGTTTTTAGGACTAGAATTTAGTGATTGATGAAGGAAAATGGAAGAAACAAGAGTTAAGATTACTTACCTAAGTGGTTATGGAGGAAGAGCAGCTTGGAAATCGGCTATGGGGTTTGGAGAAGAAGGAGATGGTGAAAAACATGAAAATACCGTAATGGGTATTCTGTTTTTGAGCATTTAAATGACTGGGCAAAATTGGCTATCGCGATCACGACATGTGCCCTGCGATCGCGGAGGGTACTGACCTTAGACTTATGCGATCGTGAAGTGAAGGATGCGTTCGCAGAGAAACCGGACGTGGACCCACGCGATCGCGAACCGATTGGTGCAACCGCAGAAGGAAAAATACCCAGCCCTCTCCCCAACTCTCCTATACTCTATGCAATCGCGGAAATGCCTATGCGATCGCATAGAGTCACAGAACCCCCCCCCCCCCCA